>JAMXBC010000362.1:0-25107 GCA_024138005.1 Lumnitzera racemosa
AAACCCAAATTTGAAAATATAACCCCCTTCAAAATTTTCCCAAAAATCATTAGAAAAAGGGTTTAGAAAATGATTTTTCATCATGTAATATTTTTTGAATCCTCAAGTAATCCTTAATTACCCTTTAAAAAAACAAGATAATGAATCAAAAGATTAGGGTTACCCTTTTTAATATATGATTAAGATAGAAATTACAAAAAGATTTTAGGGAAAGTTAAAGTTTAAGGCTAAATGTGGGAAACCCTTTAATACCCAAATTATACTTTTCATACTAGTTCACAAAATAGTTTACCAAAGGGATGTAAAAGGGCTATAAATACCTAAATAAACCTCACCCAACCCTATTTTTACTAATTAGTTCACCAAATACCTCTTTCTTTCTTTTCCCCCTTAATTACTACATTATTATACAAAATGACATATGCAAAGGGAAAGTTGCCCAAAGGTCAAAAGGATGACTAAAGAAAAACTAATTCATAAAAAAAAATATCTTAGCATCTAATGATTTTTTTTTATTTTATTTTATTTTTTTTTGGGTTTTTCTTTTTTTTCCCCTTCTTTTTAAATTTGCCGTCCACCCTTTTCCCCCTTTCCAAAACCCCCACCTTTTTCCTTTTTTCCCCAAAATCAAATAAAAGGGCAAAAAGAAACAAAGTAAAGCCCTCCCATTGTTGAAAACCCTTCTTCTTCCCTTTTACTTTCAACACTTTCCTTTTTTCCCTCCATAATTCCAACACAAATTAAGGTATAGGTTTTTTTACTTTATGTTGTTTTATTTTAAACCTCATTATTAGCTAATTATTAGATTAGAAAAAGTAATATATGTTTTATGGGGATCTTAAAATAATAACATAAATTCCCATTTTTTAAGTATAGGAAAATAGGAATCATGAAAAAGGGAAAGGAAACATGTATATATGCCCTTTAAAGTTTGTGTACATAAGGATATACAAAAAAGAATACAATTTATGGGGATTTTGTACATAGTTTTTTCCCCATGTACAAAACCCCTAAACTAAAAAAAACCTTTAACTATACAACTTAATTATACAAATACGCACAAAAAAAACACAAAAGAATAAATTAGGGGGGTTTTTCTTAAGAAAAAAAATTTGGGCAAAAACGAAATTTTACAAAAAAAACATATATGACCGTAGGGGTAAAATGAGAAATGTATACAAGAAATAAATACGATATAAGTAAAAAGTATATGTATAAGTAAAAACTAGTATACATAAAAAGAAATAGTAAAGGTATATGTACATAAAAGGTTAATGAAGTATACATAAGACTTTTAGACATTACAAAAGGGCATGATTGAGGCTATGTAATAAAAATAATAAGTAAGCAATGAGGTAACCCAAAAGATAAAATAAGCGAAGCAAGGGATGACATAAAGGCCGAATGATGATGAAAACGATGAAAATAAGTAAAAAAGGTTTTTATAAAAAAAGAAAAAAGAAGAGTGTATAATAATTGGGAAACCTAAATTGTAAACCCTAATATCTTCCTAAATTGGATTATACTTAATTAAGTACATGAATTAATAATACAAATTTAAAATTTTTCATCTAATATGAGAATTTGGGGTTAACTGAATCATTAAGTATAAAAAAAAGGGATATAATATAATAATAAGAAAATTAAATTTTTCCATATTTAAAATTTCCAAAAAATTTAAATTTCATATTATAAAACACGGGTTAAAAACGTCCAAAACGGACATCATTTTTGTGAACGTATGCCCCAAAAATTAAATAAAAAACGACTAAAAATTCATAAATATCAAAAATAGAAGGGAAAAATTTACATACGAATAATAATAGGTCAAATTTGGAAAAAAAAAAATTGATAAAAATTTAAGTAGAATTGGGCCAACTAGATTTTTTAGAATTATTAGTTAATTCAATTACTTTTTATTGTTATCATATCAAAAATATTAGGTGAACCCGAAGTAAGCGAGGATCTCCTGAACGATTACTACGATTTTGGGCGAGTTGCCATGGTCGAGTGGGGTATTTATCCCATGATTCCCAAACTTATTTGTGGTTATAATAAATGGACTTAAATATTATTAAAAAAATTGACTACTGGTTGGGGTTTTGGGAAAAAGCTTGTGTATGATATTGTGTGTTTAATTTTTGAAATTAAACTTAAGTACAAATAATCCTTGTTTGTTGCATGGTAGGGATAAAAAAAATGATTATATGTACAAATTTGGGTGGGCACGGCATAATTTGAAAATTAACTATGCTCGGCTTAAAAAGAAACTGGAACATGCAAACATCATTGCATAAATACAATTCTGGCCATTACATCCCCTACGGAGGTAAAGAGAGGGCCCTTCGGGGGGTTGCTATTATTAATTTATTGGTTCTGTACGATACACCCCTACAAAATTAACCCTTTCCTTGACGTGCGGGGAAAACTAGGCATTTAAAGCACTAACCGCCTAGCTAAGAGTCGAGTTTAGAAGCCCCCTGTTTAAAAAGGGGTAGTGTAGACCGTGGGGGCCCACTCATATTTTAAAAAGCTATAACTTTGGGTTTTTTTGAAAAAAAGAATTATTTGATTTTAAGTACGGAACATGGATCATTCAATACCTGGATCTAATTAGTTCGTATACTCCAACCCTGACCTTTTTTTGGGGGGCATTAAATATAAGTTACTATAGAACTAGTTAATTTACGTATTTTTGGCAAAATTTTATTTTGGGTCATTTTATTTTTATAAAGCGTGAATATAAAAGTATTTAAAGACTTGCTTGGGTGTGGCTGAGGGTTTTGGCCCCACTAAAAATTAGGCTTATACCCCCTTTTTAAATTTTGGGTGCAAAGGGTAGCTTTTTCGTAGAGGCTTTTTTTGTGGGATGCCACAGGTTTTGCTTAGGGGCTTAGGCAAAAAGTGAGCCGTTTCCCATGTTTGAGAGAAATATTATTTAAACTCTTCCATTACTTTTGTTTTTACTAGTATTAAAAGATTTTTGATATACTAAATTACTGTTATTTTTAAGCTTTGTATTCAAAATTTTATATAAAAATGTTTGTGTAAAGATATCATGTGAATTTGTATGCTCTTGGGAAATAAGTGGTTTTTTAGAGGCCCTTTTATATTGTGTAAAAGTTTTTTGGGTTTGGGAAGGGGAAACCAAAATCAGGGGTTCTTTACATAAAAACGGCGTTTGTCACACTAGTCCGTCCTTAGTTTATATTGTAGCAAAAAAAAAAAAATATAATGATGAAACAACAACTAGTCATATATGAAACTTTTTAAACTGTTTCATTCACCCAATTAATGAAATCTAAGGGCAAAAAGTGAATTTATTGTCTAACTTCCTTTCTATTTATACAAACCCCTAACTATTTAATGATTTTCTAAAAAGGTTTAAAAAAAAAATGCCCAACGGGGAGTTTGGGGGTTAAATAAAAAACCCCTATTGAACGTACAATAACTTAAACAAAATAAAAATTAATAAAAAAATATTATTTTTTAACTCATAAAAAAGTATCGGAATTTTGCCATTTAGTTGGACTTTTAATGGGAAGTGGAAAAATTTAAAAACTTGTTTTTGCTTAAACTAACTTTTTAACCGTAGAAAACTTTCTTCTTCCTCCCCTTTTAGGGTTTTGGGTTTTTACTATTAAAAAAGGGGGTTTTCCCTTTTTTATTTGCAACACTTTAAAAGCATTTCTTTGATATCATCTTAAGGTTTTTACACAAACCCTTTTATAAAGGGGTTTTTTAAAATGTATAGGTTGATGACGTAAAGGTTTTTTAATTTTGCTTATTTTGAACATCCTTTGAAAAAAAGGAAAAAGGGGAGGGATAGCTTGAAGTCTGTTTTTGGTCTTTTTTAATGAGGAAGGGACTTGGGCTAAAGTATAAAAGTTAGCCATTGAAGGGAGGGGCCTCCATGTTTTGAAAAAAATTAGGTTTTTTTTTCTTTTAAAGTTTAAATAAAAACAAAGAAAAAAATAGAAAAGTAAAACACGAAAACCCATATACATACAATATAGAAAATTCCCTAGATATCAATCATGGGGGAAACCCGTACATTTTCTTTTTGCATTTTCATTTTCTTGCCATAAAAACCTCGGGACCCCTTTTATAGGGATAAAGATATTATCTAATCTTTTTTGGGTCAATAAAAAAACGTGAAATATTTTCCTTTTTGGGAATATTTATTTTTTATTTTTTTAAACTTCCATTTAAACATTTTGGGAAAAACAAAGAAGGCTTGATAAGCATTTTTTAAATTTACAAGTAGAGTCAGGGTTTTAAAAAAAACTCTACTAGAAAAAAATAAACATAACTTAAACCCTTTAACTAAATAAGAAAATTGTTTAAGGGGCCAATTTATCAAATTTTAAATTTAAGAAAAGGATCAAACCATAAATTTTTTATGTCTAGGGGTGATGCCACCAAAAGGCAAACTAGGGGTAGGGGTATAAAATAGGAAAATACCCATTTGTTGTTTTTTTTACATGTTTTTTTAGTTTCTCGAAAATTTTGGGGTTTTTGTTTTTTTTTTTTAGGGGTACAACTTATGCATGGGGCTTTGAGCATTTTCTATTACCACTATAAAAAATCCAACTATTAATCCCATTGCTGTTGGATTGCACCTCTTCTTTTCCCCAATATATCTTAGTATTTAAATTTTTTAATTTTTTGGCTATCAAAATTTTATTGTAATTTTAATTTGGGATACATATTTTTTTTTTATTGGTAAAAATAAGTGTTAAAAATTAACAATAATTTGCAAAAATTGGCCACATATGAAGCAAAAAGATTAGCCTCATGACTAATAAAATAGAAAATTTTATCATGTAAAAATATTTAAAATTTTTCTACATATTGGCCCCATTGGTAGGAGAGGCAAAATTTTGCTATTTAAAAATTTTCTACTTAAGAGATTGTTGACCTCAACAAATTTTTTTTTCTTTCTTTTCCCCCAAACTTTTTTTCCCTGCCCCCCCCCCCCCTTCCCCCCCCTTTTTTTTTTTTACTTTCACTTAACTGTTTTTTAATTTTCTTTTTGTTATGGGGTAAAATTTGTAATAATTTGCAACATTGTTAGGGGTGTTTTTTTGCATATTTTTTATTATTATTAAAATTTTTTTTTAAAATTTGGTTGAGGGGAAGTGGGTTTATTGATATGATTTTTTAAATAATTTTAAATGTTATTTTTGAAACTTAAATTAATTTTTTTTAAATTTAAAATTTTTTAAATTTTAAATTCTTATTTGGGATTGTAAACTATTAAATTTCATTTTTGTTTTTGTAGGTTTTTGTAAAATGAATTTAAAAAGATTCTTTATTGTAATTTAAAATTTGTTTGTTTACATTATATGTTGTGTAATATATTTTTTAAAATTTTATATTTTAATATCATCAATAGCATGAATTAAATTTTTTTAATTTTTTTAACAAATTCCCCAAAAATTTTTAATATTGTTTAAAAAAATTTAATTTTATAATTTTTGTGTGAAATTTAATTTCATATAATTATTTACCATTTTTATTTTTTACACTTCCCATAGAAATTGAATTTTTAAAAGTATTTCTTTAAAAAAAAAATTTTATATCTTTTTTTTTTTTTAAAATTTTAAATTTTTACTAATTTCTCATAATTTAAAATTATGACAATTTGGGAAAAAACTTTTTTGAAAATGAACTTTTTTAAGGGGGGTTTCCTTTTTTTAAAACACAATTTTTTATTTAATGATTGAATTTTTAAATTTTTTAATAAATATTTAATTTAAAAAATTTTTAGAGAACACTATTTTACAAATAATTTATAAAAAATTACAAACTTAACAAATTTTTCTATATAAATTCCAAGATTTTATTTAATTCTTCTATACTAATTTAATAATAATTTTTAGAGAATTATTTTTATTAATTTTTTAATAAAATTTTTTTTTATGATCTTATCATATTTAAATTTTTTCCTACTAATTCTTAGTAATAAATTTAATTAAAAATTTTTTTTTTTTAAATTAGTTGTTATTTTTTAATTTCTAAAATATATTTTTTTTTAAAAAAAACATTGATTTACTAGTTTCATATAAAAAATATATATATATAAAAACCCTTTAATCCCTTTTTAAAATTTGAAATTTTGCAACTTGTTGATGTTAAGTCCCAAAAATTTAGCTACTTTTTAAGGAAAAGTAGGCCATGCGTTTGAAAAAATTCAAACCTTTGCCCTTGACTAGAAAAACCCAAAATTACTTACTTTTTAAAGGCAAATTTACTTTTAAAAACTTTTAACCCTTCTAGAAAAGACTTAACCGTAAATCAATTTGCAAAATATTTTCCGTTTTCCTTCCTAATAAAATTATTTGCTAGCTTTTTCTTAAATATAAATAAGTTTTCCCGCTATTATCACCACTTTTAAACATTAATCATTTTACAAACCTATAACCATATTATTTTAAATTTGTTCCCAAATTAAATTTAAAATTTGTGATACGGATGTTGGATAGTTTTTATCATATTATGTCATCTTATAAAATTTTTTTTTTATAAAAACTTCCCATAATAATATTTTTAATTGTGTAAATTATAATATTTATAAGAGCAAAAAATTGTAATATTAGTTATTGGTTTTAAAACCCATTATTTACTTAGCCTTAACTCTTTGGGCTAGGGTTAATTTTAACTTAAGGATCTAGTCCATATATTAGGAATTTAGGGAAAATTTACTTAGGGGGTTTGGGAATTTAAGGATTTTAAAAAACCAGTCCTCCAAATCCAACCTTTCTTAGGAAAGGCTCATGTATATATGAGGAAGGCTATTAAACCTTAGCTCCTTTTTAGCCAGCTCATTTAAGATATTCTTAATTTTTTTTCCTCTAAATTTTTATTAGACCTTTATCACCCCTTTAAAAGTCGGGGTCCTTCCGTTACTTAATTTCTCTTTTTATCCCCAAATCAAACCCTTTCCTCCTCTTGCTTTTGCTTGATTCTCTCTAATAAAGTGGGTTTTGAAATTTCCCCCATTTCCCTTTTTAACTGGCAATTGGGGTTCAAAAACCAAAAAACCCCAAATTTTGCATCCTTTCAAATTCATGCACTAACCCAAAGGGAGGTGTTAACATAAAGCAACCTTTCAAAACCCTCTTTTCGACTTAATGCATCTGCCCCCCAAAATTGGCCTTTCCAGGGTGAAAATTTATATTCAATAAAAAATCCTTAATCATTCAAACCCAAATTTCTTTCCCTTTAAAATTTTCAACCCTTCTGGTAAAGAAGATTTTAAAACTCTTATATCAGTGTCCCATCCCGCACCGTTCCCCCTAAAGATAATTTTCCAAATTTTAAAGGCAAAAAAAAAACAGCTGCAAACCCAAAAAAACAAAGTGGGGAAAATTCCTCTCATGTGGCCTCAATTGTCTTGATGCATATGCAACAACTTTTCTATCCTGCATCAATACACAACCTAATCCATTTCGTAAAGCATCACTGACACCTTTATAAGGTTTTCCGGGATTGGGTAATTTAACACGGGGGCGTAACCAGTCTTTTTCTTCAACCCTGAAAACTCATTTCACACTCTTCACTCCATTCAAATTTTAAACACCCTTTCGGGGTTTTAATCGAGTCAATGGTTTAGCGTTTTTGGGGAAAAATCCTTTATAAAACCGTCGATAGTACCCAAACCCAAACCCAAAAACTCCTTATCTCAGCATTGGGGTTTGGGGTTTCCTTTTCCCGTCCCTTATTTCTTTCCCCTTTATCAGGGGCACAGAGATTCCTTCCCCCCAGATATAATATGACCCAAAAACAAACCTAAACCAAACCCAAAAATCACATTTACTTAATTTTGGGATACAATTGATTCTCTTTTCAACTTTTGCAATGCCAAATTTGTAAATGGGTTTCCCCATGCCCCTTTTTGGTTTTTGAGTAAACAAATATCCCCAATAAACACCACAACAAACTTATCCAAATATGGTTGATATAACGATTCATCAAGTCCCCTAAATACAGCCGGGGCATTTTGTTAAGCCAAATGGCACACCAAAAATTCATAATTCCATATGAGTTCCCAAATGCCCTCTTATGCACATCTTCCGGTTAACTCCCTAACTGAAGATATCCTGATTTCAAAACTATTCTAGAAAAAAACAGTTGCACCTTGGGGTTGAAACAAACAAAAACTTTAATGCAGGTAGCGGATACCTATTCTTAATGGGAAATTTATTTAAACCCCCCTAGTCTATTTTCACAATCTCATAGTACCATCCTTCTTTTTCACAAATAATACCGGGGCTCCCCACGGTGAGACACTCGGTCTAATAAAAATTTTTAAACCAAAAGCTCCCCGAATTTGGGTTTTTTTAGTTCCTGAAGTTCTATGGGTTTACCCTCCGATAGGGGGGTTTCGAAATAGGGTTTAGTTCCCGGGGAAATAATTTTACATTGAAATTTCCCAAATCTCGGGGTGGAGCTAACCCTGGTTTAAAACCTCCCGGGAAAAACATCGAAAACTCATTCACTACCTGTAAAGTCTGCCCACCTTGGGTATTTCCTTTTCCCACGTCCACACAAACACCCAACAAAATGTCCAATCATCCTCCTTTACTCTTGTCTCCCAAAATTTTTCATCACATATCTCCACACTGATAAATTCAACCTACTTCCACCGGCTTTTTCCTTGAAATTTCGTTTCTCCAACATTAAATCCCACAATTTTTTTCCTACACTTTCCATAATGGCTTTTAAATTTTTAGACAAAACCCAAACTATTCCCATATTACCTCGTAACCTTGTAAAGGTAAAATCACAAGACTTATAGGATCTCTTTCTCTTGGGTTTTTATTCTACCATCTCTACAAAATTTTCGGGGTTTTTACCTTCTCCCCCGTCGGTGTTCTAACTTTTATTTAAAAAACATTAACATTTAAACCCCACTTTTTCTTGTTCCCTGTACAAATTTTTTTGGCTTTCAAAGGAATGTGATGCACCGGGATCAAACACACAAAAAACAGGTTTCCCCTTTATCGCACATTTTTCCCGGAATGTCTATTACTATGGTTACCAAATACACCCAAAATTTTTATAAATCTTTTAAAAAGCAAAGATTTCAATTTAATTCACACTTTTGAATTATTCTTAAAATAAATAGTCTGAGTACATACCAGTTACAAGTCCTTCATCATTTTCTTCTTCCCCCTCCCATGAGCTCCTCAACATCGTTTATGGAGTACTCTTCCATAAAATTTTCCCAAAAATCCTCATTTTCCTCAATTTTTCCCTATCCTCCAAAGCAAAGATACGAGCAGGTGCAGGGGGTGTTATCAAAACCTTCTGTTCGCTTAGCTCCTTTTACAAAAATTGGGGCAGTATCGGGGGAAATGACCCTTTTTACCCCACTTACTACACTTTACCAATTTCATCTTAGGGCATGCCTTTTAACACATGGTTCGGATCTCCACATATAAAACATTTCCCTTTTAGCTGAGTAAATTTCTTGGAAAATGATTTGCACCAAAACTTCCAGCTTTTGACATTACCATCCTTGTCATAAAAACTCACACTGGGTAGTGACGGCGCTGGGTTACTAGCCAGAGTTACTTTTTCTCCTTCCCCCCCCCCCTTCATCCAAATTGCTACTAGAGGCACCAATATAAATCTTTTAAAAATAAATGGCCTGGCCCCGAAAACCCTTTTCTTTTTTAATCTTTTGACTCCACATTGTTTGGCATCCTCACACGATTATTTTCCCCAATTGCCTTGCTTTATCTACCATTTCATTGTAAGGGGTAAAACCATAATCCACGCTTGCAACACATTGGGGGGTCAAATCCAAAAAGGAATAAATCTTTTTTTTAACTCTATATTGTCTCGGAAATAACCAGGTAAAAATATTGTAACAATCTGTTGAATCATCCATACGGGGTTACACTCATCCCTCCCTTTTTTTAGTTCAAATAGGTCCCGCACCTTTCTTTTTTTGGACACTATAGGGAAATACCCCTTTCCTGAATCCTCCTTAAATTGTTGCCAATCAATGTTATTTCCAAGTTGTCTTGCTCTCGAGTCCCACCATACTCGCAGCAAACCCTTTAAAAATGAATGTCCCAAAATTTTAACTTTTGGGTTCGGGGACTCTAAAAGCCTCAAAACTCCTTTCAACTTGGGCTAACCAATCATCAGCCACATCGGGCCTACCCATCTCCCCCTCAAAATAACATTTGGGCTTTTTTAAACTCGGGAAGTTTTTTAAAACCCTCTTGGGGTCGCCCCTATTCTTTTGTTCAACTTTTTGGGGGTTTTCTTTTTCCCCCCACATTACCACCAGTCATAAGATTTGAATCAACACCTTGCGGCCCTAAAATCATCGAAATGCATACTGGCAAGTTTTGCCCAATAGGCAAATTTTTCCTTGTGGAGGGGCGGTGGAGGTAAATCTTGTCTTGTTTTTTCTCTTGGGGGTGATGGTGCTCGTGGTGGAGGGTTTTTTTCCCCTTTCCCCAGTTCCTCCTTGATTATTTTCCTTTTCCAGCTTCAGCCAAAATCACTTACAAATTTTAAAATTATAGCCCCCCCCCCCCCCCCCCCCCCCCCCCCCCCCCCCCCCTTGCATTCAAAATCTATCATAATTTATCCCTATTTTTGGGTTTTAGAGAATTTTTAAATAAAAAATAAATGCTTGCAATATTACTAAAATTTTAAAAATAGTAAGGGGAAAATAGTATTAGAGTCAACGTACTTAGAAATCAAACCCTTTCACTATAAATTTCATTAACCTTAAAATAAATCACAAATTAAAAACTTTAAAAAAAAAAGATACAACTCATAAACTTTTCAAAAAACAAAACCCTCGAAATTTTCAACTCGATTTTCAACATTACTTACATCATCTACTACAGCTCATCTTTTCAAATGTACAAGACAAAAGGTTAAAATCAAACTTAATTACAACATACACCTAACTTGAAAACCAAAGCTAAAAAGTACATCCCAAAAATAAAAAAGGGTACAAACAAAAGTCAAATACATCAAAAAAAGGGCCTAAAATCATCAGTATCCATCAAAATTGCTACGGGAAACAAAATCCAAAAAATTAAATAACTAAACATGTTTAGTCACCAACCCAAACTTTCCCCCTCTGAATCCGTAGGCCCGCTACCTTTATCAAAGGGATCATAATCCATATG
This sequence comes from Lumnitzera racemosa, assembly GCA_024138005.1. Classification (NCBI taxonomy): domain Eukaryota; kingdom Viridiplantae; phylum Streptophyta; class Magnoliopsida; order Myrtales; family Combretaceae; genus Lumnitzera; species Lumnitzera racemosa. The sequence continues at coordinate 11,169 of JAMXBC010000362.1, forward strand.
GCCCCCCAACTGAAGGTCCCCCTGCTCCCCTCTCTGATGCAGATCTATATATATTAACTCCGGATCCAGGGAACACAAACAAACCCCCTGTACTTCATCATCGTCCGACTCAACTGGGTTAACCCGTTTCCTACTCCCCGCTATCCCATGTCTGCAATCCCCCCTGCATGAGCAAAGCATGTAGGTCTACACCAGGGTTTACCCTCGTTTTCCCTGCTCCTCTTCAGGGTTTTTCTTCGGACTTTTTCATTTTTCTGGGGCCTCCTCAGGGTCTTCCTCTATATGAACTTCATCCTCTTTTGGGGGCAACTGGAGGGGGTTTTTCTGGTGGGGGTCCTGGATTTCAGGGTTTAGGGTTTAGGACTAAAGTTCCCAAAGGAAACTCCCCCACCATCCCCAGGGAGGCCGGGGAAAAGGGGGAAACCCAATTTAATGATCCCTGGGGGGGACTGTCAGGAATGTATGGGATTCCAAACAGGATGTGGGGCAAAACTGGCAGGGTTTTGGGTCTCCCATCCCCCCTAAACCAAGCAGGAAAAAAACCGTAAGGGCATCATCAGGGTTTTTAATTTCTCTTTCTCCAACCATCTTTTCTCAAAAGGGGGCTATAACAGTGTATCTAAATTTTTCTGAGGGCCTAAGCCTTTCCATCCTGCCCAATTTATCCTTTTCCCAAATATAACACCCCTCCCCCAAACATGGAACTTTTTGGGGTGATCCCTCAACCGTCCTAAATATATTCCAATCAGCTAGTTCCACCAAAAGCCATTTAACACCCTATTTAAACAATTAGATACTTCTCCATTCCATCCAAAACCCTATCCAACTATGAACTAATTCTCCCCTTCACCCGGGAATTATAATTAAACCAATCTTTTTTTCCTATTTAAAGTTTAAAGGGTTTTTTATGTTTTTACAATCTTTTATCGTCCCCCCCTAATATTACCCACTCTCAACATTCCTATAATGTCAAATTTTTTTTAAAGGGTATAAACCCCTTCAAAGCAAAGTTTAAACTAAAAACTTCGCTCTGATCCCCAACCGAGAACGAAAACGCCCCGAAGTCGGGGAAGGTTTCCCCAACAGTCCCGCCGTGTAAACCACTCAAATGATAGAAACGGGCCCCTCACAGTTCCTACCATAGAATAATCTACACAAGGGGGGGTCACCCCCAAATTCGTTTGAAAAAAAACGGTTTTCAAATTTTAAAGGGATTAACAAAAACAAATATTGATAACTCAAATTACTTTTAAAACATAGATAATCATTTTAAGTAAGTCCAAAAAAGCTTCCCGGGAAATTTAAAATTAATAACTAAAAAGTTTTAAACTAATTTCCCCAGAAAAAACTAAAAAGCCCTTCATCCTTTTTAACTAAAAAGGTCAGCCCCTGGTTACTTTTTTAAAGCTAAATTTTAAACTTGATCCCACACCCCTTGGCTCAAAAACTAAACCTCTGGATAATTTTAGGGCGGCATGGAAACTCGAAAAAGATTAAAAATTCAGAACCTGCAAAAGGTTCTTTTAAGGGGGGATGGCAAACTACAGCCCCGTAAGTTGAATTTGGAGACTCATGAATGCAATACAAGAAAAAAACAGGATTACCCAAACAATTATTTTCATGAAATCCCAACAATCAAAGGGGCCTTCGCACAACGTATTCCGGTCCTTGTGAAAATAAAGGGGAAATTTCCCCCCCTCCCGACCCCGGGTTGAGGATTTCCAGGGAGGAAACCACCTCAAAAACCAAACCCGGCTTTTGCAATGGAAAACCTTTCCTCCTCCCCGACCTTCCCCCCCTTCGAACCTTTGGATTTCCCACCCCCGCCGCAAACCTTTCCCCCCCCCTGGGTCACTTATTTCCCGCCCCTGGGGATGAAAAGGGGGACCATTTTCAATCCGCCCCCCAAAACCTTTTCAAGGGGGTCGGTTTTTGGGTTGGAAATTTTTCCCCTAATGATCCCCCCAAGGGTTGAAATTTCCAGCCCGTTTTGGGGTTTTTTACGGCCCCACAAAGGTTAAAATTTCCCCTTAGGGTTTCAAACAAACCACCAACAATTAAATTCAGCCCAAAAAATTCACCCCAGCACAAATTCCCCCCACAATTAAAATTTCCCCATCACACATCCCCAAAACTCCCTTACAATCCAAGCATATACAACCAAAAGGCCCTCCGAGCAAAACAAAATTTATACTCTTTTACAATAAGCAAAAACCCAACTTACATAATTTGCCGGTCCCCCTCGATCCTCAAATTCGGGGCTTTTTGTTTTGGGTGTCCATAATTCAAAAAAGGCCTTTTAGTACTTTTTTTTAGGGATTCTTATTCTAATTTATAATGAAACCCTCATTTTCCCCCCATGTATACCACAACGAAAATTTAAAAAATTCTTTTTTATTTTAAAATTTGGGGGGGGGTTGGGGGGGGGGGGGGGGGTTTCCCTAAACTAATTCTAGTTTTTAATTCCTGGGTTTTTGTAAATTAGGCTCGAATCCCAATTCATTAATACCTTAGCTGGGGTATTCAACAATCCAAATTGGGGTCGAAATTTTTGGTATTCTAACTATTGTACACACTAACCCTAATTGGGATATCATTTATTTCCCAAAGGGGGAAAAATTTTTACATTTTAAGATAATTTTCTTAAAATTAAATATTAATTCCGGTTTATTATTTTTCTGAATTTTAATTAAATATTTTTCTAAAAACTTTAAATTTTTTAAAAATTTTGTAAAATTTTAAAATTTTTTTACATATTCCTAATTTCTCATATTTTTTACCTAATTTCCCAATTAACCATAAAATTTTACCTAAAAGCTAGGATTAGGGTTCCACTGCAGGATTAACTTCCTTTAAACAAACTAATAAATTTCCCAAAACAGTAATTAACATTCTAATTTTTCCCCCCAATTTTAATCCCCAAAAAACACTCAATTTTTTTTCATCATTTTAGGGCTAAAAATTTAACTTAAAATTTTCGAAAAAATTAAATTTTAAAAAAAAAAGGGTTCCAAAAGCCCCTGTTCTAAATCATGTGAGAGGTTCCCACCCCCAAAAAATTTTGAGCCCCAAAACAAAAAATCCCCCAAGGCCCCCATTTTAAATTTCCCGGTTTAAAAAACATTTCTCGGGTTTTTAACCCAATTTTTTAAGAACCCTATTTTCTGACATAATTAAAAAAATTTAAAATCAATTTTTTTTTCCCCCAAATTTTACATACAATAAAACCTTTAGAATAACCAATTTCCTTTAAATTTTCCCCGGGGGAAAATAAAATAAATTTTAAAAAATTAATTTTTTTAAAAAACGGGATGGGGTTAAAATGACTAACCGGTTCAAGGGTTTTTTGGCCGTCCCCCCAAACCGGGGCCAAGGTGTCGGCCGGGCCAAGCGCTGGTCCTAGGGGAGGGGGTGGTGGTGGTTCGGTCCCAGGTGGTGGGGGGTTGGGGGGTTCCCGTTCACCTTGCTAATCGCACCCGTTTCTTTTTTTTTTTTTATTTTCTGGAATTTTTCTTCGAAATTTTTCGGGGGGTTTCTATTTTTCCCCAAATTACAAATTGTCCCAAAAGTCTTCGGGGAATTTTTTTCCCTTTTTTATAGACAAACATAATAATTTTAAAGTGCATTAATTTTTAGTGAAATTTTTTCCCCTTTCCTTTATTTTAGGGGTTTTATTGGCAAAATTTTTTTTTTGGCCAATTTTTTTTCCCTTTTTAGTCCGCTTGATCCAGTTTCAGACCCTCCTTCGATTTTTTTTTTATTTTTTTACAATTTTTTTGGGATTTTTCTTTAATTATTTTCTTTTTTTTCCGGGCTATTTTAGCAATTTTCGGGGTATTTTTTCTACAAAATAAATACATGTAAAGGGGACAAGTGAACATTTCCCAAATATTTAATTTTGGGCATTCTAAAATTTTTAGTACAATTTTAAAAATTTTTCTCTAGTAATTTTTTTAGTTATTTCATGACACTTTTCGCCTTTCGATAATTTTCAGTTATTATGCTTTTAAAAATTTTAAAATTTTTTAGTCTCCTATTTTACTACTTTCTTTCTTAAATTTAAGTTTACAGGGCATTTTTACTAATATTCCTATCAATAGTTTTTTAATTTGGGTTTGAATTTGGGTCCTTTAAAAACCAAACGCCCCAAACCTTGGGGTTTTAAGTTCAATCCCACGGTTAACCTTTTTACTTGGCTTTAGGGCCCTTTCACATTCGGGGACATTAAATTCTCTATTCCACCCTCCCTACCTTATTCCCCCACCCTTTAAACATCTCTTCAAATGACGCCTCCCCTTCCCCTTCCCTTTTTTAACCACGTAAGTGCATTACTCATGTAGCACGGGCGTGACATCTTAATTGGATCCCTACATCTTCACTACTTAATTTATTGTTCTTTTTTAAGCCATATAATGATGTAAATTGGCCCTTAAAACGTTAAATTAAAAAAACCCTTTTAAGGGATCAATTTTAAATTAAGTGTCAATTTTAAAAAACAAAGAAACCTTTTTTTTTTAAAATTTTAAAAGGGTTTTTATAAAAAAGGAGTATATGAACAAACTTTTACAGTTTTTACAACAAGGAAATCTGCACTAACCCCTCGTCTCTCTTGATATTATGCACTAGATTAAAAAATGGTTTGCTCGTCATTAATTTTAAAAATTTGATAAAAACATTTATTGAGAAAAAACTCAAAGAAAATACTTAAAAATTTGACAAAAATTTCCCTACAAAAGGCTAAAAAAAAGTACTTATATTATTAGGGGTAAAAACCCAAAACAAACCAAAAAAAATAGAAAAAAAAAACATAAGTTCCTTCAATCAAAAAAACCCGGGTTCCCCCACCCCCCCCAACCCCCAAAAATTTAAAACCCTAATTTTGCTTCCAAACATAACTTCCAACAATCTTCCACTTTTTCCCAGGGAAATTAAAAAAATTAAAGATAAAGGGGGGTTTTAAAGACAAACAAATAAGTTGTACTTTTTTTACCATTCGCTCCCAACTTTTTTTTGGCGAAAAAAGCCCCTTTAAACCCTTTTTACCCCCCTTGCCTAAAACCTTTCCCCTTTGGCCAAAAGCCAAAATTTATCCTTTTAACCTTCTTTATCCCCCTTCCCCTTGATTTTACCCCATAAAGTTTCCATTGAATGTAATTGGGAAAGAAAATTTAACCCAGCTAGGGAAATTCCTTTTTTTGAGGGCCCCCCCGTACAGAATCCCCATAACTAAAAATTTTAAAGTTTTTTTCGCCCAACTTAGTAATTGGAGGAAAACCCAAAATTTTAAAACATGATCCCTGCTCATTTAAAAATTTCCCTCAAATCTTGCTCCAAGGTCACCTTAAAATGTATGGGGAAAAAATCAACACCCCTAGAAAAATTGGGTGAAATTTTCCCTAATCTCGGAATCTCAATTTTATAAGTAAATTTTCACCAAAAATGATTTGAAACTTTGAAAATCCTCTACTCATGGGGATAATTTTTTTCCCCCTTTATTTTTGGGAAAAATCCTTTTAAATATGGAAACCAAAAAGTCTCTTGAAAATTTAAAAAAACATTTTTATCTCTTTCCTCTATCTCCGGCGTTTATTCTTTTTAGTCCGTCTCCCACAAATTATCATAAACCTAAAATTTTTGTAGCTTTTTTAACCTGAATTGCGTTGGGCCACCTTACTTTGACCATCTTTATTGCTCAGGCTAAAGGGGAAATTTAAAACCAATAGGTGTTTTGGATTAAAAAAACATAAAAAAAGTTTTTAATGGTTTTTTACCTGTCATAACTATGAATATTATAGCAAAAATCTACTATAGGCAAAAATGATCCCAATCATCTAAATTTCATTCTGCAGTACTCTTAAAATGAATTTTAGTCATGTTAACAACCTTAGTTTTGCCCATATGTTTTTAGGGATGACTAAAAAACACCTTTTTTTTTTTTCCCCCCTTTGGGGTTTTTGAAAATTTCCCATTAACAAAAGAAAGAATCTAATATAAAAAATACAAAAAAGTAGAACAAATTTGAAAAAAAAAAAATTTGAAAAAAATTAAAAAAAAAAGAAACAAAAAAAAAAAAAATGGAAAAATTGGGCAAAGATTTTTCATAAGATCCATTATTCTAGCTGAAGTCTATGTTAATTATTTTTGAATCATGAAAATGTGGTCAACTTAAGCTAATTGTAGCTTTAAATAAGCTCTATCCAATTTAGATCGACCAGATATGAAAAAAAAAAATCAATTTTTGAATTAATTGGACAAGCAACAAAAGGGGAACTATTAACTTTTTATTTATTTTGAAAAAAAAAATTCCATATACTTAATTGACTTATTTGTTTTCAGTAAGGTATTTCTAGTAGTTTGGGAGTTCAATCATGTGTGAGTTAATTTAGCCTTGAAATGAGTCTTTCTTATTTAGGCTAATTCAAAAAAGCTTATATAAAATTGAAGTTGAAGGTCTTAGGTTTAATCATAGAAGATGCAACATATACCTTTTATTTTCTTCCCTCAATTGGTATACTTATGCATCCCCATTAGTACATGTGTTAATGACACCAGCTATATGACATATGTTAGCACCATGTCACCTATCACATCATTCATTCAACGTTACGTCATCATGTTATCACCATGTCATTACCATGTTATACTACTTCTCTCCACATCATTTTAGTGTGGTAGGCATACTTCTATGCACAGTGGGTACAGTTAAACACACTTTTATGCATAGTGAACACACTTTATGCACATTTTTTTGTTATGTTTTTCCATACATCACAATGTATTTAGCACCATATTGCATCTAAGTTCATCTTTCTATGTAGACAAAATAGAGCTCAAACATGGAAGACAATTATTCCACGCATCAAATCATTTATTACTTTTGAACACTTTCCATCCTTGATTTGACTTTGACATCTATAAATAGGGGATTCCGCTTCGATCCAAATTATCAATAATCACTAAAAAAAAAAAAAACACTCCATAAATCATCAACTACCACTACTAAAGCATTAGGAAACCATCCCGTTGCTACTATTGTCTAACCTAGGTTATAATCACTTAATTTTTTATTATTTTATTAATATTTATTAATTAAATAAATTTGGTTAAAGGCATTTTGTATTGTCCTTAGTGTTGTGAGGTAACCACTCCTTAGGGATAAAGACATTTGATGAGTTAGCAAATACAAAGGTGAGATTTAGGGGTTTTAAAGGATAATAAAAACTCGTAGGTTTAGCTTAACGAAGGATAATAAGGGTTCCAGACATATTTAAGAGAGGGCAATTGAAGTTCCTAAACTTTAGGATGACTTGTACACCAACAAAGGGTAATTAAAGCTCCTAAGTTACATTTACTTGGGATAACTAGGGTTATTGAATTTTTAAGGAGGATAACTTGAAGGTTCAACTTTGTTGAGGTTAAATTTAGTTCTCTATTTTTTTTTTAACTTGGTTTAAACTAAAACTCTATACCTGTTTAATTTAAACCTTTGACATAAGTTAAGAAAAAATGATTTCCTATAGTTTTGTAAATTGAAGTTGCTACCTAATTAAAATCAAGAAAAAACAAAGTAAATTAAAACCAATTAGGCAAATTGGTTTTCAATTTAGCTACTGGTCTACATCTTCAAAACCTTTTGAAAAAGTTTTTAAAGAAACTAGAAAAAACTAGGTATGGGGGCTAACTTATTAAAACCTAGAGGTTTACTACATTAAAATGCTAAATTGGCCTTAAATTATAAAATACCTCTTAAACATAAAGGAGAAAAAATTACTTTTTTTTTTTTAGTTTTTTAACTTCTTAATTTTTTATTTTGAATTTTTCTTCTTTTTTTTTTAAATATTTTTCAAAAATTTTTGTTTTCTAATAAAAGAAAGGGAAAGTAATTTTTTTTATAGTTGCCCTACATGTGCTTACGTATTTGGTATTTGGAATCAAACTACCATAGTTCCTTTTCTTGTAAAATTTAATGGTTTAGTTCTTTTTAATTTGAAAACAAGCTGGGTCAAATCATTAATTGGTTTATTCAATTTTAGAAAATGTTTTAGGAATATGCCTTAATTTCATTTATGTTTATTTTTGAAAAACTCTTATTTTTCTAATTTTTGCAAAAGAGTTCATTGAATTTTTATTTTATTTTTTCTAAAAAAACCTTTTCTAAGTGATAAAACCTTTTCTTAAAGAAAAAAGACCTAATTTTCTAAAATTAGTGAAAAGGATTTCTTGTTCTTTCTAAATGAAGAAAAATCTTAGAAAAGGATTATTCCTAAAACAATTTTTTGTGAAAGTTTTATTGATTTACTTTCTTAGGAAAAAAAATTATTTTCTTTAAAGTAATTTCTTTTGTTTGTTATATTTAAAAAAAATTATTTTATTTAGTTTTTAATATTAGAGAATACGTGTATCTTATTAGTCTCAAGAGTGATGGTTACTTCATAACACCCTTAGAGACTACACAACGCCCTTAATTTTATTAAGCTACTTTTCATTATTATTATTTTATTTTTCTTTCATTTTTTTAATCATTTCCCATTGTTTTCTTATTTTTTATTAGTTTTTTTTTTTATATATGTGGGCCTTATTCGTCCTTAAGAGGTTATTACCCTACAGAACTTACGGACTGCACATGCCCTATTTAAAATTATTCTAAGAATTAAAATCAAATAAACAAATACAAAATAAAAAAAAATGAAAAAACTGGTCAATCGAGTCTTGCTTGATTTGTATTGTTTATTTTTGCAAAACAAGGTGGTTTAGGTGGTGTTTTGTGGAGGTTGAGGATAGATGACGAATTGAGGTAGTGGTTGGGCTCTAATTGGTGGTTGTTGGAAACAAGTGACATGTGGATTTTGGGATTTTTAAGATCAATGAAGCTAATGGTGGTGGTTGTTTTCTTTGAAAACTACCAAAAGCAAACTTTTCTAGAAAGAGAAATTGCTTTGGGTTAGAGTGAGAAACTACAAATTAGAGCTTATATGAGAGAAATGCAATTGAAATTTGTCTTGGAATGAGCTCTAGGAGGAACTATTCATAAGTTGAGAGCTTGAAATGGAAATGGAAATGCCACTAATGGCCAAATCATGAATTGCGGGTTTCGGTTGTGTAATCCTTAATTAGATGATATCTGTAGAGAAAATCGGTGATTAATGGTAATTGAATGTGAATGGGATTATCATTTCAATGCTTAGAAACTTTGAATCTTGCTTGGAATAGCAAGATTCATAAGCCTGACTATGACTCGGTTTCAAAACTTTCCTTTGTTTTTAAGCTTAACTTTAACCCATGAAATGGATGTATTAAGACGAGTTTTGAGGTTCAATTCATAGCTCTCCATGTTTGCAATTACTTTTTACTTTTATTTGAAAAATTTTGTTGAAAATGGAAAAAAAAGAGTAGTTATGCTAATTTTAGAGCTCTAAGGGATAATAATGGTAATCTAGCCAATGGAAAAGTGCCATGTAGAACTTTCATCTTAAAAGGGAAAAAAAAAAAAAAAACCAGGCATTAGTCTCTAATGTGAGTTGAACCCCCATTAGACCAAATATTAGACCAGTCAAGCCAACTCATTTCTCATTTTGAAGTAATGCATTTAACGTTATTTAATCCATTTTGGGCCATTTAAGGTACCTGAATTTCAAGCCTTAAAAAATTAGTTTAAGCGTTTTGAATCCTCAAAAATAAATATAATCCCATGAGCAATTATTAAGGTTAGTAGGTATATGTGGAAAAAATATTTTAAAAGATAAATTTATTTGATAGATACACATGCTCAGTTTCATTCAATCCTTAGCTTTACTTAAAACTTTAAATGCTCATAAAATATTCAATTCAAGTCAGATCAAAGTACTATTTGAAGTGATGATCAACTTGAATTGTCAAGTTTTAAAAAATATATAAAAGCAAGCTGAATCCTAGCTTAAAAAATTAATTTTCAATAAAATACCCATTTTTTCAAAGGGAAACTCTAATTCTACTAAATCGCTTTATGCCTATTGGACTTCTAATTTTAGCCCGTTAAATCTTGAAAAATTAAAAGACCTTGAAATAAAATCGATGATCCTTATTCCTCTAAAATTATATTTTTTTATTTATTTTAGTTTTTTCCCCAAATTTCAATTTTTAAAATTTTTTTTGTACTTTGAATTTCTTTTTTAGTTTTTGTAATTTTCTAGACTATGGCCTTTTCTTTATTTGAATAACAAAATTACAGTAAGGCGAAATAAGGTGTTTACAGTTATCTTTCTTTGTATAAATTTTGGTAAAAACTTTGCCACAAATACAAAAATGATAATATTTTCTCCAAAAAGGTACAAGTAATGTTACCATTGGGGATGGAAGGAAATTTTATCGAAGAAGGATATGACTCCTATGAGATATCCTTTTCCCTAAGAAAATTTAAAGGGGATAGGGCTTCTTCATGGTCTGTTTTAATAAGATCCTTTAGCAAGATGTCCCAATCCTAAAGGGATGCGATAGCCCCTAAATTTTATAAGGAAGGATAAGGCTCTTATACGATTTATCCCTTAATGAGAAAACTTGTCTAAAGGTTAGTAATAAATTAAGGCTATAAAAGGGAAGGATAAGGCTCCTATGTGGTTTATTTAAGCAAGACCATTTAACGATATATCTTAATCCAAAATTTATGTAGTGGCACTTAGGTAATTTAAGGCTCTTTTGCGGTCAATCTTAACGAGACCCTTTGGCGAGATATCCTAATCCTAAAGGATGTGATTGCTTTAAGGCTATCTTAAGGAAGGATAGGCTCTTTTGAGATCTATCTTGATAAACCCTTTGAAAAAAAAAGTCTTAATATTAAAGGGATACGAACGAAACCCTTTGGTAAGATTTCCTAATCCTAAATTGATACGATTGCACTAAGGTTATCTAAGGAAGCATAGCGCTCCTTTGTGGTCTATCTGAACGAAACCCTTTGGTGAGATATCCTAATCTTAAAGGGATGTAATAACATAAGACTATTTAAGGAAGGATTTGGGCTCCTTTACGATCTATCTTAATGAGAACCTTTTTGGGGAAATGTTCTAATCTTAAAGGGATGTGATACATAGGGCTATCTAAGGAAGGATAGGGCTTCTTTGTAGTCTATCTTTAAAGAGACCCTTTGGCATTACATCTTATCCCGAGGGAAATGATAGTACTAAGGACTATCTAAGGTTTTGATAAGGCTCTTTTGTGGTCCATCATAATAAGACCCTTTGGCGAGATGTCCTAAAACCTAAATGGATGTAATCGCACTTAAGCTATTAATGGAAGGATAGGGCTTTTTTTTTTTTGGCTATCTTAACGAGACCCTTTTGGCTAAATAAACCCCATCCTAAGGGAAAGGCAATGTTTCTTTGGAAATCACATGTCTAGGGTTTAGACTTAATTGATTTATACTTCACTAGGAAGTAAGCTTGTAGGATTGATATGGAGTTCCTTTCATTGTGCTTAAAAAGTAGCGCTATCCAGGAACAATTTGAGAAATCAGTTCTAACATATGGGGATTGGTAAGAAGGAATTTTAGATTATGCAGGAAAAGAGACAGCACTCTCAGAGCAAGTGATCTTAACACTTTTTTTTTTTCAAACTAAGACAATGCTCCCATGAGTAGGTGTTTTTAAAACCCCCTTGATATTGTTTTAAAGAGTAGCCATCTATGGGAATCAAAAGCACAATAAATGACAAGTTCATTGATTGGAAGTAGAGAAAAAAATTTAGCTTATTGTCTTGAATGAATGATGTTCCTAGAGGGGTTAAACCCATGAAGTTGAAGACTTTAAATAGGGAATGGTTTAAAAGCTAGACTCTTAGTCTTGGAAGAAGTTAGCCTTTTGACCTTAAAATTTTTGGAATGGACAAAATTGGCTATTAGGGCCTTTTGAAATAGATACTCTAAAAGGATAAATCCTTAATAGAGAAAACTTGAGGGATTCTCATTAAAAAAAATGGGCACTAGAATGCTATCTGAAAAAGATACTTCATTGAAAAATAAGTAAATTCCTTTTTTTTTTTTTTATCTTTCTCCCTTTTTCCCTTCTCTTCTTCTTCTTTTCTTCTTCTTCTTTCTTTCTTCTTCTTCTTCTTTTCCCCTTTTTTTCTTGTTTTTTTCCTTTTTTTTTTTTTTTTTTTTCAAAATCACTAACAAGTACAAATATTGATAAACAGCATGAGCCTTGCACCAAACTCTTCCTTCTTTTGAGAGTGATCATATGGGGTAGTGTGCTCTTTCGCTTGATCCTCACTTATTAATGTCATTTGAGCTAATTTTCAAACTCTGTAGACATTGACACCTTTGGCCCAACCTTGCTTGTAGGCTTTATGACATTATGAGTCTCTTTTCTTTTAGAGATAGCAACTTACTATTGATCAGTTTAGTTAAAGAGTACTTCCTTGCATGCTCTTGTTTTAGATTCCACTCTTGGGCTATTATTCCCAAAAAATTATGGTCCATTTGTAAGTGGGTTCCTTGATCAAATTTTCTAGGTCTTTTTAGTTTTGTAGTGCAAATTGGGCTTTTTGGTTAGCGACTTTAATGGGATCAATAAATGAGCTTATTTAAAAAAATTACCTGCTGAATCTAGGTTTACCCAAATTTAAGAACCCTTAGAAAAAACTAAAAAAAATGCTTGCCTAGTTTCAAAATTAGCTTTTTCTAAGATAAATTATTTCCCAAGATCAGAAGAGCCTTTGTAAAAATGGGTGTATTTTGTAGGTAGGAAAAGCCTTATGTTTGTGATTCGAAAATATAAGGAGGCTTTGTGTTTTGGGGTTTTTAGTGATAGGGATATGTTTGAAGTTTTTTTAAACTTTGGGGCCTGGTGTATTTTATCTTGGTGAATTGAAATGTATCTCTAAAATCTTTAAGGGCCTTTTGGGCCTTTCTTTTGTATTTAAGCCCAATCACCTTTGTTTGATTTTAGGTTTTCATTTTTCTTTCTTTCTTTTCTTTTTCTTTTACCCCACTTATTTGTTGCTTCTTTCCTTATTTCTTTTCTTTCGTTCGGCTCGAAAATCCCTTATCGAGGGTTTTATAACCCAAAGTGTTTGGTTTGTGCGTATATGGTTCTTGCAAGGTTCTTCCTCATCTCACAGAAAAGAAATTATCAATGACAAAAGTTAGTCTTTGAATTGATGCCACTAAAGCAAGCACAAGTTAGTTTTATTCTTTTTTCCTGATTAATAATTCTACCCTCTAAATTGCCAATTATGGGGTGTTTGATAAATGTGCAAAATTGCAAATTTTGCCCACTTAAAGGTGCACACTCATACATGTAAATTGTACTTTTTATGGTTAATTTTGCTAAAAAATTAATAAAAACATGTTTTGGATCAAATTGTATATATATTTGGAAAAAAGGATCCAATGATTTAGGGCCTTTTAAATTTATTAATCATCTCTACAATGCTGAGCTCCATCTCAACTACGAAAGCAATTGGCATTCCAACACATGACAAGAACTAAGTTGCTAATTTGGATGCAAAAATTAACAGATGGGCTATTCATTTTTGTCAAGAGTAGCAATTAACTTAGTTTTTAGAAACAAACATGTTTGGGGGTTTAATTGGAGATTTGCAACATAAGAGCAGCAGCCCCTGGCCTCTCTAAAACTCAACAGTAACTCCACCCTTTGGCACATAACCACTTCCATAGCAGCAGCTCCTTCATTGATTATGGGACAGAGCACCACCAGTATTTGCACCAATGATAGTAGCTTACTTGGATAAAAATTAGCAACAGCGAGGGCTTCAATAAACATATGCCGAGCTGCCATTTACTCTTCTTAAATGCTGAAATTATTTTTCAAACTTATATGGGATGATTGCATCAGCTTATTAGTTCTTTTGGTTGTTTGACAGGTTTTATGGGATTATTGTGAAGCCAAAAACCAATGTGCAGCCCAATAAAAACCGTTTTAAATTGATTTAGTTTAGAGTTTTGGGC
>JAMXBC010000363.1:0-24996 GCA_024138005.1 Lumnitzera racemosa
GTAGTTTTTACGTTATTTACACATCGATTTTTCCTCTTATTTTCTCGCACAAATTTCCCCCTCCCTTAACCGATGAGGCGCTTAGAGCACATTTTCACCAGACTACTCAAATATTCCTTAGTCCGAGAAACAATAAACATTTTTGGTGAACCCAAAATTTAGGTCATCACAAACAATCTAAGGCCCTTAAGGCAAAAATATGCGATCCTCTCATAATAAATAAATATTATGCAGCTTTCCCTAAGGAAAAAAATATTATTCACCGGTACATAGCCCTCACAAAAATCTACAAAAAATTTTAAGTTTAAAAAAGCTTTCCAAAAATACTTTCTCCAAGTTCAAAACTTGGCATCTCCATCTTTTTTTTTTTGGGGTTATGACAGCAACAAATATAACTATTATTTTAATTGAACAATTATTTTTTACCTTTTAAAAAAGTGATTACACGGGTGACATACCCAAAGCATCAGTCATTTAAAAAAATTAATAACAACAAACAAGTAATACAAACGTCAAACAGTAAGCGATAAAAAAACATAAAACCCCCTCACCTAGGTTAATCCACTTTTCCGCCCTTTAAAGAATTCCAAGCCAAAAATCGAATACCTAAAAGAAAAAAAAGCTTATAAGTATTCTAAAAAACTAGATTTCCCAGTTATTAAAATTTTTACACTATTTGCCTATTTTCCTACTATAATCCAAATATGGATAAAATATGTAATTTAAAAAACTTTTATTTCTTTTCTAAATTTATTTTAAATTTTCAATTGCATGAAACATTTTCTTTTTAAAAACTCCAATTTTTATGACCTTATAGTTTTTTTTATTTTTTTAAACATATTTTTCACGTACAAGGTCTATTTTAGATATTAAACCCACATTTTCCATTTTAGTGAAAAAAACTTTATAGATTTCATTATTTCGACTTAAATAATTATAAATATTTTTTTTAAATCTTTTTTATTACATATTTTTGATTTTAATAAATATTTAATTCTTATATTTATAAATTTTTTATTTTTTATTTTCTTTAAATTTTAAATTTACATATTTTGCTATTTTAGGGTTAATACTTATTTTTTCATTTTTTTCTATTTTTTAAAAATTTTCAAATTAGTTAAATTTTTTTATTTTTTTTTTAATTACGAATTTATTTACAATTTAAATTTTATCTGATTGGAAATGGATAAGTGTCACATGTCACTTCCAAAATATACATAATTTCAAATTTTTCCATTTTTAATTTTTTTAAAATATGTATATAATTATATTTTATTAAAATTGGTAAATTTAAATTTTTTTCCCCCCTTTTTTTTGATTTCATGCATAGTTCATAGTATTACTTTATTTTTAATCTATTTTTATATAATTTTTACTGTATTATCTAAGCTACCCTTATTTTGATTTATACTATACTATTAATATAGTATTTTATACCCATAAGTATACTTATGAATAGACAAATAATTTTAAATAACTAATATGCAACGTACAAGTATAAGACTTTAAACGATTTCATATTTTTTTATACATTCATTACGCCATAATTTTATATATAATCTATTGAAAATTTCCTAATATATATATATATAAAAAAATTTTCGATCATAACAAATATATATAGCATTCCCTCACGCATATATAATTTTTAAATAATCTATACAATAAAATACAATATATATAAAACTAGGGGTATACACAATAATACTAAATAATAAAATCTTTTATACATAACTATACATACTATATTTTGTACTTTATAAATAAATACAATTTTGGGTTGCATGCTTATATTTTATATATATACTAAGAAAGGGAAAATACATAATAAAATATATTATTATATGCCAGTACATATTTACATATCACAAATTTCTTATACAAAAAAATATTTTATAGAATCCAATATACCATTATTACATTAAATTTAAAATTTAATAACTAAACCTAATGAACATATATACACAAAGAAAAACTAATATTGCATAACCTTTATATTACAAACTTATATTACATAAAAATTCTACAAAAACATGAAGTCAAAAAAAAAATAACAAAATGATTTAAATAAAATAAATATACTACACATACTCCTTGCCTATTTTTTTTTTTTTTCCCCTTTGCAATTTGATAACAAAGATGGGAACCTCCTTTTTCTCTTCTTGATTTTTTTTTTTTATGGCTTTAAAGGGTAAAAATAAATGAAGAAAAGGGTTAAAAGGGAAAAGGGAAAGGGGCGGCTGAGAAAGAAGATATTGATTTCTAATTTCAAAAGTGAAAAGTAAAGTAAATATATATTAAAATTTTTATAATAATTATATATGCAGTGCGCCATCGCTAACAATGAAGGAAGAAAGACAAAGAAAATTAAAAAAAAAAGGAAAGAAAAAATAAATTTGTTTTGTATTGATTTACTATCCACTAACTTTAACTTTTTAACCTATCTTATAATTAAATGTGGGAAATAAAAAAGGACCAAATAACTAAACATGATTTTGGAAAAAACCCAAGTGTAAGATAGGAAAAAAATGAAAGAAAAAAAAAAGGAAAAAGGGAAAAAAAAAAAAAGAAAAATTAAGAATAAAAATCCCCAAAGTAAAATTAACAATTTATGTTTAATATTTAATTATAAAAAAATATTTTTAAATTTTTTTTAAAAAATTTTTTAATTAAATTGTTTTTGTTATGTTTATAAAATTTATGAGTTATCTTAATGCATTCGTTAATAATTTTACGCAATTACGCTTTTTGATCGATAATTCATTCGTTAAGGTTTTATTACTATTAGGGTAAATTTATTCAATTTTAAAAGTTTAAATTAATTTTTAGGTTTTTACCAAATTCGATTTTCATCTTTTGGGATTTATGCTATATGAATTTAGGGTTTTTATAAGTGATTAGGCTTCAAATTTTATTTCTAGATTTTTTTTTTTACGATAATATATTCAGTTTCAAATTTAAAAAATTTTTTTATCTTGCCTAGCCCCTTATTGATTGCAAATTACTACAGTACTAGGTTTCGATTCTACTCTTAAATATTAAATTTGTAGAGTTTATAAATGCCTATATGTAGGTTTAAAGAAAAAAAGTAAAATTTCGACTTGAAGGGATAAATTTGGGAAGAATAAAGCAAAGAAGAAAAAAAACAATCTTAGTGTTTCAAAAATACAATGACAATAAGGGAGCCTTTAAATGATTTTAACGTTTATCTTTTAGCTCGAGCAAAAAATTAATTTTTTTACCCAATAAAATTATTTTTCTTAGGAAATAATTTTGTAGAATAATATTTTTTCATATTCTCTCTCCATTGTAAAAGACAAGAAAGGCTTGGATTTTTAGCTTTTAAAAAAATAGCTCCGATTACATCAAATGATCAATGAATGAGAAAAGTTTACTCATTAATAATTATCTTGAAATGGGCCAAAGCCAATAGCTTTCCTCAAAGTCTTGATTCGTTTAAAGAAAAGTTGGGGGCAACGAACGGGGCCCAACAATCTTGTTAAAAAGCCTTTAAGCCAATTCTCCTTAATCATGCCAATTAAAGACTAAACCCCTTAAACCCTTTCACTTAGCTAAAAGGGGAAAACCCAAATAGAAAAAGGGATTGGGCCCTCAACCAATAAAAATTTTTCAACCTTCCACTTTTTCCCCTTTAACCCAAAACCCTTTGGGACAAAGAAAAAGGGGTTTTAGGCATTAAATATTTTTTAGATGACTTAAGTACTACCACTTTTAAAAATATTTCACCGCCATAAATTCTTTTGAAAATTTGTTTAAGTGTGAGCATATTACCTTTTTAAACATATGTCCCTTTTTGTTGGAAAAGTTGCACATTCCCCCCTTTAAAACAACACCCAAAATAAATCTTTTTATGCTAACTTTTTTTTTAGCCGATTTGTCTCCTCAATTTGCTTCATGAGTCATTCTTTATTGAGTTGAACTTTATGTTAAGTTTCCCCTTAGCGATCTCATTGTTTGACTTCATAACAAAATTGGGCCCTTTAAAAAAACTTTAACCTTCCTAGAAAGGGAAAAACCTCAAAATTTTCCAAGTTTGGGGTTAAAAAAATAAATTTTTAAGATGAACCAAAAAAATTTAGATTGTAGGAAAATTTTTTTTTCGAAAAGTTTAACCCTAAATTTAGAGCAAAAGGTTAAAAAAAACCAAAATGCAAAAGAAATCTTTAAATTTAACCAAAACCAAGTTTGTTTTTAAGGGATTTTAAGATCAAAACCCAACTAAATTGGAAAGCCTAAATGTCTTCATGAAAATCGATTCAAAGGGGGGTTTAAACCCCCAATCCAAAAAGATTTTGGGTTAAAAAAGATTTAAATTTTTAAAAGAAATGTTGCCCCTTTCGTAAAAAGGGGTGCAATTAATTGGGGCAAAGGGGAAAAATCCGGGCCAATTTTGAGGTTTCAAAACCCGGAACTTAAACTTTCCCCAAATGAATTTTGTTGGGTTTTTAAGGGGTTAAAAATTAAAAAGGGGGGCCAAAAGGCCCTTTAAAAGGTTTTCTAAAAAGAAAAAAAATAATTTTTAAAAAAAAAACCCCTTTGACTTTCCCTTTTAAAACCTTTTTTTTGGTTAAAAATTTAAAATTTTAAAAAATTTAAAATTATATTTGGGATTGGGGTTTAAACCCCTTATTTCATTCCCCCTTTTAACCTTTAGGTTATTTCAAGTTTTTGGAAAAGAGTCAAGGTTTAAAAAAAATTGGGGATTAAATTTTAGAAAATTTACTTCTGGATTTCCAAAAAAGAAAAGGGAAACCCTCCACCTCCTTAATTTTTGGGGAAGAATGAAAAAGAAGGAAGGTTACGGGGTTTAAAATACACAATTGGCCTTTTTTTAAAGGAATTAACTTCCCTTAAATTTAAGAAAGGCATTTTTTCTTAATTATTTTTTTGACCTAAATAAAAATTTAAAAGGAATTTTTCCAAATTTTTCCCTTTTAAAGGGGGTTTATATTTATAGGCTCTTGGGCCCAAAATAGCTCCGTACAATCATTGGGTCATCAAAGAAAAGGGAAGAAGCTTATTTAATTCATAGTTTCTTAAAATGACCAAATTTGATAACCTAAATTTCATAGCCTTCCTTATTAGGGGCATGAGCTTGCCTAAAAAAGGGTTTAAGAGACGGACGGGACCGGTCAAACTATGCTTATTTAGAGTCCACAAGCTAATTATCCCTAAATCACCCCAAATTTTAAAACTTGACTTTTTTAAGGCCCTTTGTAAACCTAACCTAAAGCTTTAAAGCAAGATAAAATAGGGGGTTTAACCTCCATACCAATATAAAAAATTTTTTCAACCCTTTCTTTTTTCCTCCAACTAAAGCCCCTTCAGAGAAAGTCAAAGGGGTTTGAGTATTAAAAATTGATTTTTTTAAAAGATACCCCAGGTGCGTATGCTTAATAACAGAACTGCCACCATATTAAATTTAAAATTTTTTAAGTTCGCGTTTTTCCCGCAACACCTCATAATTGGGGCATTTTTTCCTTTTGCTGGGAGGAGTTTGCACATTGCCACCAAGACAACACTAAAAAAAAATCTTTTTTAAAACTTGCCTTTTTTTTGGGATTTGACAAAACTCTTTGATTCGTTTTTCAGAGACATTGCTCCTTGATTTTAAATTTTGGGTATCCCTAAGTTCCCTTTTAGCAATCTTTTTGGGCAAACTCCATGAACTATTTGCATTAATGTTTTTTAAAAACCTTGCTCAAAAAAAAAGGGAGTAGCTTATCGAAAAAATTTTCATACATATATTTTTTAGGTGCCTTAAATTATTGAAAACCCAATTTGGGAAAAAATTTATGGGGTTTTTCCTATATCTAGAAAAGGTTAAAGAATATTAAGGCTTTTTGTTATATGAACCCAATCCCAAATAGATGCTAAGGGGAACAAACATACAATTTTAAACCCTCAATGAAGTCAATGACTCATGAAGATCGAATTGAGGAGAAAAACCCCGGCAAAAAAAAAGGGTTTAGCATAAACAAGATTTATTTTAAAAGTGGGGCTTAAGGGGAATGTGCAACTAAATCCAAAAAAGGGCATGACATATGTTTAAAGAGGAAATTATAAAACTCAGACAATTTAAAAAAATTCTCAAATTTTTTTAGGGGCGGTGCAACTATTTAATAGTGCGTACGTATTTAAAAGTCATCTAAAAGACTTTTTTAATGCCAAACCCCCTTTTTGTTTTGCCCAAAGGGGATTTTTTTAAAAGGGGAAAAAAGGGGAAGGGTTTAAAAATTTTATTATATTGGAAAGGGCCAATCCAATTATCTTTTTTGGCTTTCCCCTTTACTAAGTGAAAAGGGGTTAGAGATTTTTAGCCCTAAATTGGCAGAAAAAGGGAAAAAATTGGCTTAATGGGTTTGGGAACAAAGATTTTTGGGGCCATTTCGTCTGCCTCCAACTTTCTTAAGCGAACTCAAGCACTTATGAGGAAACAAATTGGCTTTGGCCTTTTTTCAAGATAATTAAAAATTTGAGTAAACTTTATCTCTTTCCTTTTGATCACTTAGAAAAATAATACGGATGCAAATTTTTTAAGACCCTATAAATCCCCAACCCCTTTCTTGCCATTTACAATGGAGAGAGAATATAGAAACAAAAAAATTTTTTTCTAAAAAACATCTACTCTCTAAGACCCAATAAGTTTTTGGGGAAAAGAATTAATCTCATTTGCTCGAGCAATAAATAAACGTTTAAAAAATCCCTTAAGGCTCCTTATTAGCCCACTTTAAATTTAAAACCCCTAAGATTGCTTTTTTTTTTTTCTTCTTTGTTTTATTCTTCCCAAATTTTACCCCTTTCAAGTCGAAATCTTATTTTAAATTTCTTTAAACCAAACATTAGAGCATTTATAAACTCTAAAAATTTAACTATTTAAGAGTAAATCAAAACCCCCATAGACTGTAGTTAAAATCTTGCAACTCAATAAGGCTGGGCAAGATAAAAAATTTTATTAAAATTATGAAACTGAATATTTTATACGTAAAAAAAAAAAACCCTAAAAATTTAAAATTTGAACCAAAAAAAACTAATAAACTTATAAAAAACCCTAAATTCTATATACGCATAAAAAACCAAGATTGAACTCGAATTTTTTAAAAAACCCAAAAAATATAATTCTAAGTTTAAAAAAATTAAATAAATATCCCTAATGGGTAATAAAACCTTAAAACGAATAAAATTTTATCGACCCAATAAGTTTAATTTGCGTAAAATTATTAACAATGCTTTAAGATAACCATAAATTTTAAATTTAAACATAAAAAAAAACAATTTAATTAATAAATTTTATAAAAATTTTCAAATATTTTTTTAAAATTTAAAATTTTAAACATAAAAAATTGTAAAATTTTTTAATTTTGGAAATTTTTTTTTTCCTTAATTTTTCTTTTTTTTTTTTCCTTTTTCCTTTTTTTTTTCTTCATTTTTTTTCCTATTTTTACCTTTGGGTTTTCCCAAAATCATGTTTGGGTTATTGTGGTCCTCTTTTTTTTTCCCACAGGGTTAAAATTTAAAAGGGAAAAGGGTTAAAAAGTTAAGATATTGGACAAATTCAAAATCAATATCTAAACAAATCTTACTTTTCTTTCCCCCCTTTTTTTTAATTTTTTTTGTCTTTCCCCTTTCATGCTTAGACGATTTGGCTGCACATGCAAAAAAAAATTTTTATATATATAATATATTTTTTAAATTTTTACTTTTCACTCTTGATAGATAAAAAACCTCACAAACTCTCCTTTCCAGCCGCCCCTTTTCCCTTTTTCCCTTTTTAATCCTCTCTCACCCTTTATTTTTTTCCTTTAAGCCATAAAACAAATCAAGAAGAAAAGAAGGGGGTTCCCCACCCTTTGATTCATCAAATTGCAAAGGGGAAAAAAAAAAATTTAGGCAAGGAGTATGGGGTAAAAAAATTTTTTAAAAAATTTTAAAATCATCTGAAATTTTTTTTTTTGACATAAAAGTTTTTTTGTAAAATTTTTTAAATTGAAAATAAGATTATGAAATATAAAGGGTTATATCCCAATATTAGTTTTTCTTTGTGTAATTTTGTTCAAAAAGGTTTAATATTAAAGTTTTTTTTTACATTATATAAAAGGTATTTTGGGAAATTCTATAAAATTTTTTTATGTATAAAAAATTTGTGTATATTTACATATGTACATGCGCATATAATAATATATTTATTTTAAAGGGAAATTTTCCCCTTGCTTAAATGTATATTTTAAAACATAAACTTGCAACCAAAAAATATGTAAATATTTTTAAAATTAAAGTAAAAATACTAGTAAAAGTATAGTAAAAAGTATAATAGTTATATATAAATTAGTTATAAAATGTGTATACCCAAGAAATATATAAAATTGATTTTCATGTAAGAATATTTTAAAAATAAATTGACTGGGGGCATTGCATATATATTTTTGGGTATATGATCGAAAAATATATAAATATATATATAAAATTTTTTTAGGAAATTTTCAATAGATATTATATGAAATTATGGAAAGTAAATAAAATGAAATAAAAAAATATGAAAATACTTTAAAGTCCATAAAACTTGTACGTATAGCATATATAGTATTTTTAAAATTTTAAAATTTTCAAATTACATAAGAAAAATTTAAAGGGTAAAAAAATACATTTAATAGTAAGTTAAATCAAAAAAAAGGGTAAGTTTAAGATAATAAATGTATAATTTTACTAAAAAAAATAGATAAATAAATAAAGTAATACATATGAACATATGCCATAAATCAAAGAAAAAGGGAAAAAAAATTTAAATTTTAACCAAATTTAAAAAAAATAAAATTTAAAATTTTCCTTTTAAAGAAAAAAAATACAAAAAAAGGAAAAAATATTGAAAAAAAGGTTATTTTGGAAGTAAACATGTGACACTTACCCCATTTTACCATTAAACAAAAAATTTTAATTGAAAATTTAAATTCAAATTTAAAAAAAATAATAAAAAAATTTTAACAAATTTAAAAAATTATTAAAATAGTAAAAAAAAATTAAATAATTTTTTTAACCCTAAAAAATTTAGAAAAAATATGAAAATTTTATAATTAAGAAACTCAAAAAAAAAAAAAATTTAATGAAATATAAAATTAAATATTTATTAAATCCAAAAAATGTAATAAAAGCCCTTAAAAAATATTTTAAAATTTTTAAAGGGCGAAATAATGAAATCTATAATGTTTTTACACAATAAGGGAAAATGGGGGTTATAAAAACTAAAATAGCCCTTGGGCCAAACTGAAAGTATGTTTAAAACAAATTTAAAAAAAAACTAAAAGTTCAAAAAAATTTGGGAAAGTTAAAACAAAATGTAAAAGCAATTGAAAATTTAAGAAAAATTGAAAAAAATTTAAAATAAAATTTTTAATTTAAACCCATTTTTATACCATATTTGGATTATAGAAAGGAAACTAGGCAAAAGGGGAAAAAATTATTTTTTTAACTGGGAAATCTAGTTTTTTAAATACTTAAATTTTTTTTATTTTTTTAGGTATTCGTTTAAATTGAGCCCTTGGAACCCTTAAAGGTGGGGAAAAAGTGAGCATTAACCTGGGTAAAGGAGTTCTTATGTTTTGGTTTTTGCTTACTGTTTGACTTTTTAGCTACTTTTTTTTTTGGGTTTTTAAATTTGTTTCTTAAATGACTGATTTTTTTGGGGACTGCCCACCCGGTAATCACTTTTTTAAAATTTGGGTAAAAAATTGTTAAAATTAAAATAATAATTTAATATTTTTTTGCATGTCTAAAACCCCCAAAAAATATCCCGGATGGAGATTTGCCAATTTTGCAAAACTTGGAGAAAATTTTTTTTGGGAAAGAAATTTTTCTAATTTTAAAAATTTATTTGTATGTTTTTTTGTGGGGGCCATAGAAACCCGGAATAATTTTTACCCTTTAAAGGTAAAGCTAGCAAAAATATCCTAATTTAAATTATGAGAGGCTCCAAAATTTTTCCCTTTAAAGGGGCCCTTAGATATTTTTTAGAAAGATGACCCTAATTGGGGTTCACCAATACTGTTTTTTTGGTTTCTCGACTAAGGTAATGGTCAAAAAAATTGTCGGGGTGAAACTTTTTCCCCTAAAGGGCATCCTCAAGGTTAAGGGAGGTACTTCGTGCGGGGAAAAAAACAGAGGAAAAATCGATGTGTAAATAAGTAAATCTACATTTTCCATAGTTTCCAACCTTATGGATGTGTTTTTTTGGCGTTTATCGGTTTTGCATTCATTTCATTTTGAAAAATAGATTCCCATTATACTAATAAAATTTGATAATTTGCTTAAAGATAGTAGTAAAAAAACGAATTCATTGAGCCAGGGTTTTTGTTCTTTCCCCCAAAAATTTTTCTTCGGGCCAACCCTTTTTTAAATTTGGGAATTTGGGGAAAAATCTTGAGAGCAAAAGTACAAACCAGAGATAAGTTTGAAAATTTTAAATAATTGACTAAAATGTGTATTTTTTGGTAAAAAAAAAATTTACGTAAAAAAACATTTGTATGAATGATTTTTTTTTAATATAGTTTTTCTTGTAAATTACCGATTTTTTTAAACCTTATCTTATTATTTAAAAAGGATATTAAATTTTCCTGTAGTTCTAGGGGATTGGGGAATTTTGGATTCCAAAAATTATTTATATTTTATAGTAATTTAAATTAAAAAAAATTTAAAAAACCCTTAATGATTAATTGTTTAGAGTTTTGTAATCTCGATTTAAAAGGCATTTTCGTATCATAGGTGAATTTTGATATAAAAATTATAGAAAATTTTTTAACTGGGCTCTTTTTGGGGTCATAACACGTACTCACATGAAACTTGATTACCCAATCAAACCCCAACATTTTTTGGTAGTACCCTAAAGGGGATTAACAAAAATTTGAAGAAAAAAAGATAATTTTCAGATAAAGGGTTAAAAAATGATTGAAACCAAAGGGTTCAACCCATGGTACGTCAAAGCTTCCCTTTTCAAAATTCCATGAACAAGATGAGTTAGTAGCACTTACGTACAAAACCCGTTAGCCCCCTTAGCCCAAATGTGAAAGAACAGTAGCAAAAGGGTTACAAAAGCAAAAAAAAAAAAATGTACTATGTGCATTTTGTGGGAAATTTCAAACCTAAACCTTTCACTTTTTTTTACCTTTTGAGAGCAAGTACTTAATCACATGGGTTGTTGCCCTTATGCCTTATTATCTATTGTAACTAAATTATTTTTTAAACTATAAAAAAACCCACTTTTTCCCTAAAAAAACAACTACTAAATAAATTTTTTTGGGCTTAAAGACTAACATAATCCAAAAAACCTTTTTTTTTCTTAAGAAACTACTATCCTAAAAAAATTTTTTTTTTCCCCAAAAAAACTTTTTTTCCTAAAAAATAAAAATTTTTTTTTTTTTTTTATTTTACGAAAAAAAAGTTCTTTTTCCCCGGGGGGGGGGGGGGGGGGGGTTGGGGGGGGGGGGGGGGGGGGGGGGGGGGGTTAAAAATTTTTTTAAATTTTTTATTTTTTTTTTTTTTTTTTTTAAATTTTTTCTTCTTTTTTTTTTTCTTTTTGAACTTTTTAATTTTTTTTTTTTTTAAAAGGCCCCCCTTTTTTTATTCTAAAAAAAATTTAAAACTATGAGAAAGAAAAAAATGGGGTTGTCCCCAAAAAAGAAAAAAAGGGCCGATTTAATACTATATTTATACATTCAAGATTTTTTTTTATAATATTAAATGGGTTTTTTAGATAAAAACTCAAATTTAAACCTTTTGGGGTTTTAGTTTCCCCAAATTTTAAGCCGAAAAAATTTTAATCCCCCAAATTATTAAAAATAAAGTAAAGGGAAAATGATTTTTTTTCCATGGGGAAATTTCCTTTTGTTTCATGTTTTTCATGGGCCCATTGAATAAAATTTTTCCTTTTTTTCCTTTTTTTTCATACCCCATTAAATATAATTTTTAATGTATTTTAATTTTATGAGTTTGAGTTTTTTTTTGTGGGGTTTTTTTTGGTTAATCCCAAAACCCAAATCAAATTCTAAAGGTTTTTTTGTCGACCCTCATTTTTTTTTTTTTTTAAAATTGTTCCCCATTTCCGATTAATACTAAACCCAAACCCCATTAAATTTTAAAACTTTTAAAACTAAGGAAATTAAAAAAATTCCCGGGTTTTTTTTTAATTAAAAATAATTTTTGGTCGCCCCCCGACTAATCGTAAAAAGAAAAATAAATGGGTAATTAATTGGGTAGTTTGTTACGATTTGACTATGGTTTTGTTTTAAATTTTTAAATGAAGAACCAAAAGGTTTCCCAAAATTTTGGGAGTTTTAACCTTTTTAAACCCCAAAGGGGTACCACTATTTATTTATCAAAAAATATTATTTTTTCTAATTATAAAAATTAAAATAAAAAAATAAAAAAAAACAAAAAAAAAAAAAAGAACCTAAGTTTTCTTTTATATTTTATCGTTTTTCCAAGGTGTCAAACGTACCCACAGCCCGGATCAAATAAACGTAGTTCTTTAAAAAAAATTTAGTGTGTTAAAATAAATTTTAATTTTTCAAAAAACCGACCAATTTTTGCTTTTTTTAATTTTAAATTTTTTTTTAAAATTAAAAAAAATCAAAAGAGTAAAAATTTCCCCCACTAAGTTTTCTTTTTTTATTTTAAAAACTCCCCTAAATTTTAATTTTTAAGGGGTTTTTTTTTTTATTTTTATTTATTTACAAAATAAATTTTTCTAAGTGAAAAAAATCCTAAAGTCATAAATGCAAAAATAACCTAAACATAAAAATCAAAAACACATATATCAATTTCCCAAACATTCTTTAACCCTTAAAAACAAATAACTAAGAGAATAATAATAATAACAAATAAAAAAAGAAAAAAAATAAAAAAAAAATAAAAACCGAACCTGACTTGGTTTAAATTCGGTGAAGGAGGATGGTGTTGGTTTTTTCCCGGCGGGGGGTCAAAGGGAAAGGGAATTCGCACGGGGACGGGGGTTGTCTTAGAGGGTTGTGACGCGACTGATTTGGGGAAAGGGGGAAGATCGGGTGTGTGTGTTTTTGGGGTTTGGGGGTGGTTGTTTGTGACAGAGTCCAGGAGGGTTCAACCCGTGTACGTCTTTGGGGAAATGCGCGGGAAATTTGCGGGGGTTTGGGCGCTTTTTCATGGGGTTTGCTGCATCAAACTCAATCCCCGTTTTTTTCCAAGGGCTGGCTTTGGTGATGTGCACCCGACAGTGGACATTGTTTGCTGTAGGGAAGATTTTTATGTGGAGCTTTTGGATTTGGGAAATTTGGGGATAGAGGGGTTCAGTGGTTTAAAGGTGAAAAATTTGTTAGCGAGGGACGGGTAAATTGTGATTGTTTTTTAAGAGGAAGCGTGGAGTTTGGCAAAAAGTATGGAATTTGGTAAAGAAAGTGGCTTTAAGGGGTTTTTGGCCCCAGTTTGTAAAGGGAGGGGGTTATTTAAGTGAAAGGGGGAAACCATCCGGGAAACTTGTGTGTTTGATGGGTGCAGCAGATTACTTTATGTTGGGGCTGTGTCAAATTATTGGGGTTGCATGCTTAAAAGGGGGGGGTTTATAAAGCGCTCCCGGAGTCAGACCCCACCGTAGAGTGCTATTCCCATTTGGGGGGTTTATGTTTTGCTGAAAGCATGCAGGGACGCTCCCGTGAAAGGGGGTGAATTTGATCACGACGTGCATTTGGACAGGGGGGGGTTTACATTTGCAGTAAATGTATTTGTGTGAACATTTTTGGGTGTTCACGGTGTTTAAGGCCCCCTTTTTTTTCTAACGGGCGTGAATGTTTTTAATAATTTTAAATCATATCCCAAATCTTATCAGATCAAATTTAATATCGATTCGGAAAATTAAACAAATTTTAAAATGAATTAAAAACTGTTTTAACAAAATTCTATGATTTAAAAAAAAAACCCCTTGAGACCCCCGAACCAAGCCCCTCAAACAAATTCACCAAATACTTCGAAAATTATCCAATTTGGTTTTTTTGGCCTGCACCTTGATATTTAATACAAAATTTAAAATATACTTTAAAATATCCAATTCCCAAAATAAAATTTTTTAAAAAAAACTAAAACTTTTTTTCCCAATAAAAATTTTCTTCCTAAAAAACTACAAAAAAACTTTTAAAAATTGGGCTTTTTTTAATTTTTTTTTTTTTATTTTCATTATTTTTAATTTTTAATTTTTTAAATTTTTTTTAATTTTTTTATTTTTTTTTTTTTTTTTGAAATTTTTACCCCCCTTTTTTAAAACAAAAATTTTAAAAAAAAAAATTAAGACTATATAAGGGCAAAAATTTTGGTTTTACAAACTACCCCTTTTTAGTGAAGTTTGAGCAAAACTTTTCCACAAAAACAAAAAAAACAACGCTTTTACCCTTTGGACGACTCTATCCCCAAGGGAAGTTAAGATAATTTACGGAGGTTTGTTTGGGAAGAAAAATAGCGAGGGTACGCCTTTGGGGTTTTTCAAAAACCCTAAAAAGAAAAAGAAACTTTGGGCGCCCCAAGGGGTTTTACTAACTAAGGCATCAAAACTCCCCCTTTTTTTTGGCTAAGACCTAAAAAAGAGGAAAACTTGGTAGAGCCCTAATGAGCTGACTAAACCAAAAGGGGGTCCAAAACCCCTTTGAGCAGCTAAAAACCGAAAACAAGGAAAAACTTGGTTGTGCCCTAGTTAGCTAACTAACCAAGGGGGCAAAGTACCCTTTTAGCGGTTTAAAACCTAAAAAATGGGGAAAAAAACTTGGTAGTGTCCTGATGATTTTTACTAACCAAGGTGGGCAAAGCCCCCCTTTGAGCTGGTTAAAACCCAAAAAAAGAAAAACTTGGTAGTTTTCCTGAAAAAAAAGTTGGGCTAACCAGGTGGGCAAAGCGCCCTTTGAGTTGGTTTAAAACCCAAAGAATAAAGAAGAACTTGGTCGTGCCCTAATGAGCTTTCTAACCAAGGTGGCAAAATGCCCATTTGGGCTGGCTAAGACCTAAAAAATAAGAAAAAATTTTCGTTCCCTAAAGAGTTTAAAAAACCAAGGCAGTCAAAGTGCCCTTTTAGTGGCAAAACTTAAAATAGAAACTTGGTCATTCCCCAATGAGCTGACTAACCAAAGCGGTTAAAACGCCTTTTGGGGTTTTGGGTAAGACCTAAAGAACGAAGAAAACTTGGGATCCCCTTTATGAGCTGACTAACCCAAGGGGGTCAAAAAACCCTTTGAGTTAAACTAAGACCTAAAACATAAAAAACTTGGGGCGTACCCTAAGGGGCTGGGGTAACCAAGGCAATTTAAAATGCCCTTTAAGCCCGGTTAAAACCCAAAAATGAAGAAAACTTGGAAGGGCCCGATGAGCTGGGCAAACCAAAGGGGGGTTAAAAACGCCCTTGGAGCTACTAAGACCTAAAGAATGAAAGGGAAAAAATTTGTATGCCCAAAAGAGCTGACTAAACCCAAAGGGGGTTTAAAGTGCTTTTTTAAGCTGGCTAAACCAAAACATGAGGAAAAATTGGGCATCCCTAAAAGAGCTGACTAACCAAAGGGGGTCAAAGCGCCCTTTGAGTTGGGGTAAGATTTAAAGATTTAAGAAAAACCCTTGGGAATGCCCTTATGAGCAAAATAAATTTAAAACGGTTTTTAAAACGCCCTTTTTAGCAACTAAGACCCAAAAAATGAAGAAACTTGGTCGTACCCAAAAGAGCTGACTAACCAAGGCGGTCAAAGCACCCTTTTAGCTGGTTAAGAAATTAAAGAAAAAGAAGAAACTTGGTTTGGCCCTAAAGACTGACTAACCAAGGCAGTCAAAGCGCCTTTTTTAGCGGGGTAAGAAAAAAAAGAGGAAAACTTGGTCCCTGCCTTCATGACTGCTAACCAAGGCAGTCAAAGCCCCTTTGAGCTTGGGTAAGACCTAAAGAATGAAGAAACTTTAATTGGGATAGGGGCTTTCCCTGAGCTTGCAAAAACCCTAAGGGGGTTATAAAATTGGGGGAAAAATTTTGTATTTTGGGGGACTGGGGGCCTGTTAAAAATCTAGATTGGGACTACACTCACGAGTTTTGGGGGTACCTCCCAAGAGATTATTTAAAATTGGGGCTGTTTTTTGGAGTCACCAAAGCTTTAAAAAACTTAAAAATTTAGACAGCGCTCTAAAGCTGGCTAATCCCTAAAAAAGAATATGAGTCTTTAAAAGCCCCATAAGCTGACTGAAGTGC
Organism: Lumnitzera racemosa; assembly: GCA_024138005.1. Lineage (NCBI taxonomy): Eukaryota > Viridiplantae > Streptophyta > Magnoliopsida > Myrtales > Combretaceae > Lumnitzera > Lumnitzera racemosa. Next base: position 16,247 of record JAMXBC010000363.1, read on the forward strand.
TAAATCCCTAAAAAAAAAAATTTTTTTAGTCGGGGAACATTCTATGAGTTAGAAAGCTAGGAACTAAGGGAAATTTTTGATTGGGAAACTGCTTTTTTCAGCTAACTGACTTGGGTTTAAAAAATTTTTTTTTTGGGAAAACAAAATTTCATCCTTAGGGGGAAAACCCAAATTTCCCCAAAGCAATTTTTTATCCCGATTTAAACCCCCTTTCCTATTTCCAAAGATTTGCTTTCCCAAGTAGTCCCCAAAGTCTTAAACGGCCCGTCCAATTAGAAAACCCAACCCTTTTTACCCCCTTTCCATTGCTTTTTTTTGTTTTTTGTTCCTTTTTTCTTCTTTTGTCTCTTTTTCCCAAAACCCCCCCTTTTCTTTTCTTTTTTTTTTTTTTTGAAAGCAAATTAAGCTTGAAAAGAATTAAAACATAATTTTTCTTGAACAAAGACGTCCCCGTATTGAACTTTCGGCCCCAAAATTACTTTTCGTGCAAGCATCTGTTCTCAAAACGGTTTCTAAATTTATGCCACACTTTTTCTTTTTAAATGGCCCGTCTTTAAAAATTTGGGGAAAAAAAGTCTCCCTTTCTTTGGGGGGTTAAACCCTAAAAAAGTATTAAAAGAATTTTTAATCAATAGTCCCTCGCTTCAAATTAAGTGATTATTTTTCTTGTGCTTTTTGTGGTAAGGTTTATTTGGGAGATAATAAAAGTGAGAAGTGGGGGCTTTTTTAAAGGGAAAAGAAAAAGAAAAAGGGTAAGGAATTATTTTAATGCAACACTACTGGAATACCAACTTTGGGAAATTTTTAAAATGAAAATGAGACTACGGTAATATAAGTTTAATTTCAAAAATTTCATTGATGTTCAAGGATAGTTTTAAAAAAAAAAAATTCCCTTTAAAAAGCTTTAGCATTTACTGGATCCTTCAAATCTTTGGGCCGTCCCCTTTTAACAAGATAACAGCTCTTCCAAGCAATACTTTCTTCCCAAAGTAAGGCCCCTTTTTAAGTTTGGGGGAAACTTCCCCCTTTTAATCCCTTTGTTAAGCAACGTCCCTTTCCTTTAAAACCATATCTCCTTGCTCAAAACTTTAGGGCTTTCTTTTTTTTTTGAAAAACCCTGGGAAATTTGTTGCTTTATAGCAAATGTTGTAGCAAAGGGGTGTCAGCCTCTTTTCCCTCAATTTGGTTCAACTACCAACACGCTTCTTTTTCCCAATCAGCCTCATTTAAAATGAGTTTCCGACAATATTTTTTAGAGATGGGAAACTCGAACCCTACTGGGAGTACTACCTCTAACCGGATACCAACGAGTAGGGGGTTGCCCCCGTTTATGTTTTGATAGAAGTTCGATAGGCCATAGTGCAAAAAGGGAACATCTAAAGCCAACTCGAAAATGTAATGGCCATCTTTTTCCCAAAAATTCTTTTGATGTTCTTATTGGCTGCTTCCACGGCTCCATTCAATTTTGGGGGGATAAGGAGAAAAATTTGTATTTAATATCCTGAAGTGGCATAACTTGGACATCAATTTATTATTTAATTCGTACCGTGTCCCGTAAAATTGTTTTTTGGCGTACCAATCAACCCCCCTTTTTTTTCTCTCCTGATGAACTTTCCCCCTACTCCCTTCTTTAAAACCCCGAGTAGGATGAGGGTTCAACCCACTGAGTGAAATAATCAAAGCTACCAAAAACCAAAAACGGTGGCCCATTAGATGCTTTTGGAGTGATTAGGCCAAGATAAAAATTCCCCCATCGAAAAGGCCATGGGCTGATATAATGCGATTCTTGAGGGGGAGCATTTATCTTGTTTGCAAAGGGTCTGGCCCCAAAAAGGCAGCCCTCTAACATGTGCGATACAATCCCTTCACATTGATCATATATCCCAAACCATATTTTTTTTGGCAACATGTAGCAATTCATTTAGGGGCCACATACTTCCCCATGCCTTCTTTTATTTAAAACTCCCTGCCCTTTCCCCTCCCACACAACGTAGAAAACATACCCTCCCAAAAGATCGTCGAAACAAATGTAGAAACTCTCAAACAAGTACAAAACCGCTAAACCCTTTTAATTAATTTTTTTATCCTTCCCCCCTGCTCCCTTTGGGGGCGTACCATGTTGTAAAAAAAAATTTTGATAAACAAGATACCAAGGGTTTTTTTCACATAACTTTTTATTTCCAAAAAAAAAGTGGGGTTTTCTTCAAATTTTAATTTTAAGTGGCTGAAAAATCCACTCCCTTTTGATATCTTTAAACATTTACGCTAAGTACAAGAGCATCCCGGGAAATTGGTTTTTTAAACCCTTGGGAAAGTTTCACGAAGGCAATCTTTTCGAACTTTTTTAAACAACTCGGCCAGGTGTTGGGGAAAAAGGGACTAATTTTGGGGGCTTTCATCTTATCCCCACCCCCAGCTTTGGCCCATAATCACGAAGAATCTCCATACACCTGATTCCCCCCTTTTTTAAAAATTAAATTTTAAATTAAAAAAAAAGTTATTTTTTTAAAAAAGTTTATTTAAAAAATGGAAAAACCCCAAAAAAAAACCCCAATTTGGAAAATTTTGTACCTAGGCCAATTTAAAACCAAAATTTGCCCCCCTCCGGGATCCAGAACCCCATTACCGCCTTACTTTCCCCAAAGAACATTTTCCACCCGAAGATTTTTTTAAATATTTCACCATTAAAAAAATTTTCCCCCTTACAGGATGCTTTTTACGGGAAACCAACCCGTGCTTCTTGAGGGGTATCCTCAAAAGGGGTTCTCCCCCTAATTATCGGGCCCAAGGGGTTACCCCTTGACGAAAATTTTAGCTCAAAATACTTAAAAGTCAAAATTTTTTTTCAGCAACATTTGCCACTTTTTAAACCCTACCAAAAAGAAACCGGTTTTTTAACTAAGTATTTTAAAGGTCGTGTTTTTGTTTTTCAACTCAATTTTTATGGGAAAAAATGTATAAATTTTCTTAGCCGTGCATAACCAAGACCAATGCACAAAAAAGTTTCCCTTTTGACTTTTTAGTATTTTTGGGTCCCCTTCAGTAAACTTCTTGCTTAGATAGTAAATGACTCGCTCTTTCCCTTCTTCATCCTTTTGGGCCCAAACACGGGTCCCATGGATTTTCCCGCATTAGGGGCAGGTTTTAAAAAAACAATGGCTTTCTAGGTTTGGGGCTACCAACCCAAAGGTTTTTTATGAGGATTCTTTGATTTTCGTGAAAGCCCTTCGCATTCCTCATTCCCCGCTATCTTTTGCATTCTTTTAACAGCTTAAAAAGAGGGGGGCAATTTTTCCGTTAATTTTGGGTATGAAATTTTTTATTAATTTAAACACCCCCCAACAATCCCGCACTTTTCCTTTAGTGTTTAGGGGGGGGCATGTCAATTATAGCTTTTGGGCCCTTTTCAATCAACTTCAATACCTCTTTGGCGACTATGAAACCCCCAAAAATTTTCCCGACCGTCACAACAAAGGTAAAACTTTTCCGGATTCAATTTCAAGTGGTACTTCCCCCAGTCTATCAAATAAAAAACCCTCAGGTTTTTTTAAGTGATTTTTTCTCCCCCTTTGGATTTTTGCAATCATATCATAACAAAACACTTCTATTTCTTTTTGCATTAAAATCATAAAAATTGCCAAACCCGGCCCTCTGATATTTTGCACCTGCATTTTTAAGGGCCCCAAATTTGGGATCACCTTGTACAAAATGTTTTCCCCAAAATCGAAAAGAAAGCCGTTTTTCGTCCCTTTTCTTCTTCGGACATTTTTAATCTGTTTTATCTCGAAAAACCCTCCATAAAGAGAATAGGGTATTTCCGGCGGTGTTTTTTAAACCCAAAACATCAAAGTAGGCAGTTGGGAAAAATTTTCCTTTTGGCTTTCCTAGTTAAAATCTCAAAAGTCTACACAAAATCTAATAACCCATTCTTTTTCCCACTGGAACATATTAGCTTTTTCCCTTCCGGGTAATCCAAAAACTTTGATGAACCCAAACCTTTTGTAGTTTCTTACTTCTTTAATTTTTTAACAAGACGTCAGGTTGAAATCTCCCCAATCTTTGCCTTTTTTTGGGTTTTATGTCCCCCCTATGTGGGGGGAAACGATGGACTACAAACGACGGGTTTCCCAAACCCCGGGATATTTTTACAAAACCAAAAACGAACAGTCCTTTTATAATTGGGTTTAAAAACCCTAATCATTTCTGTCCCTTTTTTTTTCTCTTTAAACTTGCCCCCCAATTTTTAAAATTTTTAGGATTTTCTTTGTTTTCCCCCCATTTAAATTTTCCCCAATCCCGGTTTTATCAATAAAAGATTTTTAACCCCAATTTATTTTTTTTTCCATTCTCTTGTATATTATTGTGGTCCAAAATCGCCCCCAATACAAAACCTAGTAGGGGCCCGGGAAATGAAAATCGGGTATTTTCATTTTCTACCTGCGTGAGGTATTCCCCGGTTTTGGCTTGGGTTTATTGAATCTGAATGAGAATGCAGAAAAAAAATGGGAAAGTAAAAAAAGAGAACTGAAGAGCAACAAGGGAAAAAAACGAACTAAAAATTTTTATTGAATAAAAGGAAGTAGGTTTCAATAAGATAAAGGCCTAACAATTTTGAATGAGAGGTTCAATAAAAAACATTTTAAAAATGAAATAAATTTAAATAAAATTTTTTAAAAAAACCCAACTACGGGGCACCCCTTTTTTCCTAGGGAAGACCTATTGCTATTCGCCCGGGGTGGAAAAACCCTTATTCAAATGATGCTGGAACTTAAAATTGGGGGAGTTTGTTTTCCCTTTTTTTGCCAATTTCCCCGGCATGATTTTCTTCCCTATGAACGTTTTACTATGGTGGAAAGGTCCCTTGAGGCAGGTAAATCTGTTACCTCCTTTCCCCTCGCTTGTTTTTTTTTCGGGAAATTTTTCCCGGGCGGGGGGGTTTGTAGCCAAGGCCCAGGTGCCGATCTGGCCTTCTTTGAAACTCTTCTTCCCATCACCTCTCTGTCGAGACCCGGGAAAACTGTTTACTTTTCCCAAAAATTTTTAAACCCAGCCTTCTTGTCCCCCACTTCCTTTAGGGGGAAGCCGTCCCCCTTGTAGATTCATAATCTTAACTCCCCAGAATTTAATCACCTGGCCATTGGAAAATAAACTTTAATTTTTGGTGCAACTCGAGGTATGGCCCCTACTGCATTAATCCAAGGGATTTTCAAGAATTGATTGAAAGTCTTGGAAAGTCCCCCTGACTTAGAATCGAATAGAAAGTGCTGACCCTTTTTCCCAAAACTCAAGGATAACAATCCCCCCTATAATTTTTTCCCTTTTGGAACCATCAAAGGGCCCCAACTGTCATGGAAGAAAGGGTTAAAATTTCAAAGTGTCGATGCCCCAGCAAATCTAAGGTGGCGAATGGGGAGACTTTAGCGATGATTTCCCTTGTTTTAAAGAGCCCCTTGTGATAATTATGTCATTACTCCTCACCATGATAAAGGGGGTGGCCTTTTTTATGTTTTGTTCCCTTCCTCCCCAATTCTTCAGCTGGGAAAATTTAAATTTTTTATTTTATTGCGAGGATTTGAATTTGTAACTAGTCCCCTTTTTTTTTTTGTTGGAATTTTTCCCCCGGGGCCTTCACTTCATTTAAATGCGAAATAAAGCCTCCCTGGGGGGGGGGGGGGGGGGAATGTGATTAATAGGCCCCTTTAACGATATTTGTGTATGAGTTTTTTCTGAGTTTTATCCATGATCTTTTACTCACTTTTATTTTCATTTTGGTAAAGGTCGATAGCCCCCCGAATACCCTTTTTTGGGCCCCCTCTCATCAAATTTATTTCCTTTCCCAAAGTAACCCCTTTCCCCCACGCCCCCTCTCTTGGGGGATAAATATTTCCCCAAACGAGGGAATCCTCCTACCAGAGGACTGGTTTTTTCCCCAAATTTTCCAGAGGGCCTGGGTTAGTTAAATTTGGGGCAGGGCCCTTTTAAAATTTTTTGGTGGCCCAAAATACATGGAAAAAGTACCTTTTTTACTTTTTGGGGTTTGGTTGCCATATAAAAACCAAAAAACCCTTTGGCTTCTTATTTTTAATCAATACATTGATAGCACATTCCCTAAAAAATTTTACCAATCATCGGCCCCGGGTTGGGTAAAGGGTTAATTTTTTAACGTTTGGAAACCCGGGCTTCTACAAAATCCAATTGCACTTCCCTTCGTCTATCCAAATCTTGGAAACTTGGTTTCCCCATCTCCAACCTGCACAGTCAATGCCCCACTTGTCCACAGTGGTATTTACACTTTACCATGGGGGCCCAAAAATTCTTTTTCGATATCGATCGGGTAGGGGAATTCCCTACCGTATCAAATTTTCCCTTCCAACTTTTCGAAGACTTTAATTAAAGGTATTAAATATCTTGGAAAAAATTTGGGCCCATAAGTCTTGTTATTTTGAAACTTTTCCCCTGAACTTTGCTGAAGAGAGTAGAATTTGCCCTAAAAGCGACTTGAGCAAATTTTGGGCTGGCATTTGAAAATTTACCCTACCAACCGTAGATTCTTTTTGGGGTTGCTGGGGGTAGTCCCGGACCAAATGATTTACACTGGTGGTCTTTTATTTTCTGGGGGCCTTTCAGCTTCCGAAAGATGGTATTTTCCAAACCGTACCCAGCCCCCTCTACTTCAGCAAAACTGGACGAAACCCCGCTTGAAAGAGATGGGGGAAAAAAAGGCCCCCTTTCCAAAGGGGTTTTTAAAGAAAGCCGAATTTTAGCTCTTTCAGTCCCAGGAGTAGAGAATTTTTATAGTTTAAAGGAAACCCCCCAAATTTGAGCGTATTTTTTTGAACGGGTTTTTAATTTTCTTTCGTAGGGGAACTAAATTTCCAAACAAATCGAAGCTACTTCTACATTTAAAATTTTTATTGTTCATAAAATGCCAAGCAAGTTTTTTTTCCCCTGAATATCCCCAATTCCCAAAACAAGCTGGGCAACCAAAATTTAAAGCCGGGCCCCTTTAGACATCTTTAAAAGTTTGTACTATGATTTGGGTCGTACTAACTATTTTAAACCCCTTCCTGACATGCAACTTGGTGTTTGGGGGTTAGGGCAAAACCCATCTCGTTATACTTTTTGAATTCCCGGTACCTTAAACTTCTCAGGGGATGATCCCCCTTCATATCGGAAAAAATCTAAAGATCCCCCCTTTCAAATCTATCATACCCCCAAAAAATCCTTCAAATTTTCTCATGATCATTGTGTCAACTTCTTTTCCCCGTTTTTTTCAAGTTGTTTTGTACTTGGGCCATTGGGCGACAGGTCTCAGGGCCCCATATTTATCAGGTTGAAGATCGAGTTGTCTTTTTTTTTAAAATCCTTCTGACTCGAAAAGGTTTTTTTTGATTTTTCGTGCTCTGCTTTTGGGGCTTAGTATTCTTTTCCCCTAAAGGGGTTTTTGGGAAATTTTTTCTTAGTCCGGTGCTGAAGCTCGCAGCAAAGCAATGCTGTCTGCTAGGGAAACCATTTGTTTTTTTCCCTCTTTTCCTAACCCTTTCTATGGGAAAGAAAACCCCAGTTGGAGGGATAAAAGATCTCAAGGTCTCCATCATTTTCCCTTTAGTAGTAGCCATCCCGGTCTGGGAATGTTTTCTAATCCGGGCTTCTCTGAAAGCTTGACGTTTGGGGGCTATCTTGAAATTTTTTCCTGATTGTTTTTTTGAAAAACTCAACAAAGGGTTTTGTACATATCCCTAAAAAAGGGTTTTTTAAACGTATAAACAAAGATGCATGTCACACATTTCAATAAAAATCAAGAATTGGGAAGAACCCTTTTTTGTGGGGAAACCTAACTAAATTTTATTTAAATTTTTGCAAATTTTGAAGCTTTACACCTCTTATTCGTTCCAAAAAAAGAATTCTTAAAAAAAAAAAAAAAACGAAACCCAAAATTAAAAACCCAATCTCTTTGTGGGAGTAGGGTTTGCCTGCGTCCTTTTTCTTCTTTTGGAACAAAGGGGGCCTGCTTTTTCTTTACCTTTGGCCTCTTCATTGAGCTTTCAATTTCCCTTTTTCCCTTTTGGGAAATACTCCTTGCAAAGACTTTTTCCCAAATCCGCTCCCCTTTTTTTTCGTCCCCTCGGGTTCCCGCTTTAACTTCCCCCCTTCCCCTTTGTTGTCCCTTTCCCTACTTTCAAACCCTTTTTTGCTGGTGAAAAAAGAAAACCTTTTTATTGTTTGGCTCCGGTGTTATCCCTTTTTTGAAGGGGGGGTCCCCTTTTTCCCCCCGGGGACCAAAGAAATTCCCAAAGCTTTTGAAGCTTAAATTAAAATTACAGCCATTTTCTGCCAGGGGTTTAAAGGGAAATCCAACGAACACTTTAAGAAAGGTTTTTAGGGAACATGTCCCAATGAGTCCATTGGCTGGGGCGTATGTGGGGCAGGTTTTGAAGTGATCAGAGGAACTGCTTTTTAAGTCTTTACATCCTCTTATCATTTCCTTTCTTTTCAAACCCCCTGGGGAAACAACAACAACCTTCCACTTTCATATTCTGAAAGTATTGGACCTATTTGCGGTTTTGCATATTTTCCCGGGAACCCCGATTCTTCTCCAAAAGAAATTGATTTTGGGTCATATTTTTTGAAATAAACCGCCCCCATTGAAATCAATTGGTAACTTCTCATGTGGCAAAAGGGAATTTAATCAACCCGTAAACCCATATTAAATTTTCAGATCTCCTTGTTTCCCTTTTTTTTGAGTGGGG
>JAMXBC010000364.1:0-24914 GCA_024138005.1 Lumnitzera racemosa
ACAATTTTAAGCATCTTTCGAAAACCCTAAAATATTAAAAAAATATTTTTTTTCTAATCACTTCATTCTTTTTTAATTGATTAGAACATTAAATTAAAACTTAGAGACTTTCTATTTTTTATTTCTTTCCGTTTTTAATGTATTTTTTTAATAAACGGTTTAAAAAAATGCAAATCGAAAAGGGCAAAAAAAGAAAAAAAAATTTTTAAAAAACTTAAAGACGAGGAAAAAAAAATGGTTGGGTTGGGTTTGAACCGACCCTGAACCACGACCACATAAACCAATCTTAATCGTCTTTTCACAACTCGCAGTTTAATAAAACCTAATTTAACGAAACGTTTCAAAATCGATTTAAATTATTCTCAATCTTTTAATAAGAAATATTTCAATTTTGCTTAAAACAATCAGCTTTTGGGTATGGGGTTTAGGGTTTACGTTTTCCGATCATCACCCTTTTAAAGAAAAATGCAACAAATTTTGGTAAAAAAAGCCATAAAATGGATTTACATACTTCCAAAATTCCAATTTTTTAAGGGGATAGGCATCATAATTTTGGGCATCTGGGGTCACATCCAAAATTCACATAGTTTGCGGGGGTTGCTAGAAAAGTTTAAATGGGGGATTAAATGAAAACCAAACTTGAATCTCGAAAACCCTTAACTTGAATTCTTAAAATCTTTGCCGAACTCCATTTGTCGGGAAAAATACATATGTTTTAAGCTTCAGGCTCCCCGTCACACCTCTTAAAGGGGGATAAAGGGTTCCGAAAATTTTAAATCATAACTCAACCGCTGATAAAAAAATTGGAATTTGCAGTTTTTCCCAAAATAACGTAGTTCGAAGGTTAGCCATGGTTTTTGGCTTTTTAAAAATGTAATCCAAAATTTTTTTTTTTAAAAAATAATACCAAATTCTGCAATAGATAATTACAATGAAAACAATGATCAATTTAGAAAAATGAACGAGATTTTTGTTTTTGCTCAAAACTCTAATTTTGTGATTATGGTAATGTTAGGCACTATATTGAATTGGCTCCAAATCTATCTTAAACCATTTTTTCATAAGTCGAATACGTAATTATATTTGAGGGTTTAAGATTTTTTTTAATTTTTTAATTCTTTTAAAATTTTTTTTTTAAATAATTAATAATTTTTAATATATAATACTTTTTTTTTAATTTACAAATTTATTAATAATTTTTAATTTTTTTATTTAATTTCTGACTTTAAAAATTTATTCTAATTTTTTTTTTTTTTTTCCCCAAATTTTTTTTTTATTTTTTAATATTTTAAATTTTTAACATTTGATAATTTTAAAATAAAAAATTTTTTAACTAAATTTAATTTTTTTTTTTTACATTAATCATAATTAACTTATGATTAATTATCTATCATAATTTAATAATATTATTTTAAAAAAAAAAATATCTTTCATCATCATAAATAAAATAACTTGATATAAAAATGAACTTATTATTTTATCCAATTATTTTTCTAATTTAAATAATATCTCTTTTTTTCTTTCTCTTTCATTTTAATTAAAAAAAGTAAACTAGCTAGGCCAATCCATCTGTTCAAGGGGGAGTTAGCCCGATAATTCGTGACCAAATCGATTTGAACAGTTTAAACCCAAAACGAACCACTTAAACCTTAAAACCCGACGATTCGTCAAGGTAGCTCGAATCGCCGCTATCCCCCAAACTAGTTTAAAAACTCACTTGAATCAATTTCAAATCGGTTCACAGTTTAAAATCGATCTTTACTCAAATCATGGATGGTTTTTGAGAAGTGGGGCTATTCAAAATTGCAATTTTATGAAAGGAATAGTTTTGGGGAGACGTCACTGACTAATTTGAACCGATAAACAAACCCAAACTAGGATTAACACGGCATGAAGGGACAAAGACAAATAGGGGAGGGGAAACAACTTTTATTAATTCGAAATAGTCAATACAATTATCTCATAGGATTATCTATAGTCCTAAAATCCTATAGTTATAAAGGAATAGAGTAAAATAAAAATATAAAAAAAACAAAAAGAAGAAAGAAAACAGAAAATCCAATCAACCAAATATAAACTTTCTTATCTAGTTGATCTAGTGAAATTTCCTTAAATTTAACCTCATGAAAACATCATCACATATAGACCAAACTAGTTTTTATGGATATATTTATAATCCTATAAAAACTTCGAAAAACAAAAAGTTACGACCACTTACAGCTCAAAATCAGGTTTACTCTTTATAAGCTTTTAACTAGTTCTGATTTCTTCTTATGCCTTTAAAATACTTCCGACCGGCTTCTGACCTCTTTTGACTTGGGCCCAGCCACTCTGATCGGCTTACCTCCTTTGCTTCCACTAGTCGAAAGCTACATAAATTTTAAACCTATCCATTCGCATCAACAATCCCTAAAACTTGTGTCGTTTTTCATTTTGCATACAATCGTCAGTAAGTATTGACAAATTATGTCACTTGCAGTCACGACCGAAACATGCATTTTTGTGAAGGGGATCACTTGTGAGAGTCAATAGACGTTCAAAATAAAACCATCCAAACTAAACTCATGAATATAGATTTTCAATTTTTTATCAATATTACCTCATTTACTGTAATTGAGAGCTTTTTTTTTTTTTTTTTTTTTGCGCCAACTATTGAGGGTTGATTTACAGTTAAAAAGAAAAACCGTCAACAATTTCCCTTTGGCTGTTGACCACTTCTTTGAAGACTACCAACAACTTCTTTTATTATTAATATGCATTTTTTTTCTAATGTAATTCTGGAGATTTTACTATAATAGGGCTTAGCTATATTATGCAATTATTTTTAAGTGACTACAATATAAAATTCCCCATCTCCTTATTTTTGAAGGAAAGATGGTGGTAATATTTTAAAAACCTTCTATTCCATATTTATGTATGTCAATTTTTTATGATAATTGTATATCATGCATGCATGACACATGATATGTGATATTCAATGAATCATTTTTCTTTTTTAAATAAGATATCATGGGTTCTTATGCTTCTAAGATGAAAAAAAGATTTTATAATACTAAAACATTATATAAAATGATAAGTGACATGCAATATTCATAAAATTTTGATATATAATATATGAAATAATATACTTTTAAAATAATACTAATTATATTTTACATATTAAAATTTTATTATATTTATACGCTATTCATCGTTTATGTGGTTATTAATAGCACCGAAGCCTTTCTCTTTAAATGACCATCCTAACACTATTGAAAATGGGGAGCAAAATCCACTAGTTTAGGTCTAGAAAACTCTCAAATGTGGAAATATTCAAATTTTACTTAAAATTACTAATTAAGTTATAATCAATTATTATTTTGAATGAAATAAATAATTTGCATTAGCCACACCAAATTCAATAGTTTTGATATTTTACTTCGCGAAGCACATACGGTCGATTTTTATGAAATCTATAAGCACGTGCCCATATAAGATGTGTGTATCCGTGCGTGTAGCTACAGTATGCAAATGCTCGTTTTGCATTTCGCTTGTATTATAGCTTAGCAGCCTTTTTTTTTTCTTTTTTTTTTATAATGTGTGTGTATGTAATTTTTACTACCAAGTCATAAAGTCAAGTAAACACATCATAATATCATTAGTATTGTACCTTTTTTTCAATTAATTGAAGTGATAATCATTTTAGTTTATTATTTGGTAGTTACAAAGTTCAAGTTTCATACTGTTAACTTGGAAGTTGGAACCCACTAATCTAGGCTATTTTGTACCGATTCTTGACAGTGGAATCAATGCAAACGAGATTCCTCCAATATCCTTAAAAATAAATTTCATTCTAATAATTTTAAATATAATGGATACCTTATTCAAACTAAAAATCCATTCAAACAAAATAAGTTCTATATAAATTATACTTTTCAAGTAATTTCATCTAATAAAATATCTTATTTGACAAATTTTTATCTTTGATGTGTTTAATAGCCAATATAATGGCATCCTTTCCCAAAAAGCCCTATCTATCTATAATTAATCACTTATTTGGCCTTTTATTCGTTAAAAACCTGTATTTATTCTTTTTTTTAGCATTTTGGACCTAGAAAAAGAAGATATATCAAACGTAATGAATGAGAGATTATGATTGTTAAAGCTAAGTACTCTCACCCTTGTCTCTCTACACTTGTGTTCTATATATATTAATGGATTTTACTTGATTTTTAGATGATTTTTTTTACGGTCCTATTGTTATGAGTGGGTCAGTATGATCGAGGACTTCCATGGATGGTTTTATTGAACTCTGATGCTAATGCACCACTTTTTAAGCATACGCGGTTTAGCCACAGAAAATTGCAGTCATCGAACTTCGACGTATAGGTTTTGTTAACACTCGAAAGAGATTAAATCTTTGAAGACTCAATTTTTATGTCAACGCCATAGTTTTCTATCTGCTTGTGTCACGTGATATTGTATGATTGGTCCATATTTTTATTAAATAAATAATATAATAAAATAAAATTCAAAAAATTAGAAAAATTCAATAAAAGAGAGGAAAAAATTTTAAAAAAGAAAAAACAAATAATAAACGTATGAACATATATCTAATGATATATTTATGGCATATGCTTTTATTAAAATTACAATAAAATAACAAAAATTAAAAAATATATAAAAAAATTGTTCCAATGACCCTAAGGTCAAGATGATAAGAAGTCGCAATACTCCTACACATTATCGTCGACTACCCATTGGCCTTGAAATGGCAAAAATAGCCACCAAGGGGCACTTATTTATAACCTATTAAAAAAAAGGTAGATTTTATGAGTGGCTGTCACCAATCTGAAATAGTCACGAAACCCCTTAAGCAAATAAGTAGTCACTTAATGCCAAAAAAAAATTGTCGAGAGAGGGTGGGGTGGGGTGAGGGTGGGGGAGGACGCCCAATCGAGTTTCGATCCCTTTTTCCTATGTTTTAAAAATTCTTACCTTGGTTCGCTACCTACTGCTAGCTATAGGCTGCATGATCAATATCGACCCTTTAACACTAGGTGACTTTTCCGACTACTCTAAGGTAGGGTGGTCGGAACCCTTTTTTTTATTTTTTATTTTTTTAGATTTTTCCTTTTAAAATTAATTAGATTATTTATTTAAACTAATAAAAAAGTTAATAACGCTAACAAAGTGTTTGCTTGATAGTGCTTATAAACGTAAAAAATCTCAATTGTTTAGGATTTATATAGAAAAGTGTAAAAAGTTGAGTTCTAAATTTATAATTTTCCTTTAAATCTTTAAAACCTCAGCAAGATGGAAATTGTAATCATAAAAAATAACCTACGGTTCTTGAACAAACTATTTTACTATGAGAATTTATTAGAAAGTTCAAAATTAAGAAGGAATATTGTAGGTTTTCATTTCCACCATAAAACATTGAAAATAAGGGCATGGAATGCAATCAGATGACAGAAGAAACAAGGACTCTGGAAATTAAGCCAAGTTCCTGATAGCACTCTTGAGTCTTGACCACTGTTAAAGTCAACAGGAGACCAATCTTGCAAATTCAAATCCAGGATATGAAAGAAGAAACAACAATTAACATGTTGGGAATTTGACAAAAGGTTGGCATCAAAATGGTGCACTGAAATAATTGACATGGTCACTGACCGATTTGTTCACCAACAAGTCTTATTCACCAACAGTTTTTTTGATGCTGTCAATAGTGTTTGCAAAGAAGAGATCCAATGCATAATTTTGCAAGCATTTTGTCAAAGCGACTTTCGTCTAAACTCAGAATTTAAATAAGCGGTAATCGCCCACTTCCTCTGAATGACTCTGCATTTTCTCTGACTTCATTTCATTAATCTTAAATGATTTGACAAAAAAAAGAACCATTCGTGAAAGCATTTAAATGTTACCGCTTAGCATTTTGTAGTCAGACAAGCACAACAAGCTCTTTACACAAGATGTCAATGAGGCAAAAATTGTAAACGAGTTACATCTACTACTAAGAACTAAGTTGCTTTCTCCTCCTTTCGTAATGAGCATCTGAAAATGCATCTTGCTCTCCATTGACACAACTGTTGTGATCTCTTCAGTCCCGTGTCCGGCTACTGCAAGTTGTAACCAGCACGCAATTTAGTTATAACTGGCAATTGGCAATTGCCAATTGCAGGCACGGTCAAAATCGATGGCATGCCAAGCTTTACAGCTGCAACCATGTTTTTGCACAAATTTCAGGAGCACAAAATGATTGAACACCCTAAGATTTTTTTTTTTCTTTTTTTTACGAAATTACAGAAAAATAAGCAAACTTTAGTGCATATGCATTTTGCTAGAGAAAATGACTGCACTCTAAAATATCCCACCCACCACCCCCCAACTTTTTTTTTTGGCTATACATTCTGTAAGTACTTTACATTGAAAATGCATTCACTGCTCAAACTAACTATTTGAGCAGTGAATTATGTAGTGATTGAAGATATACTAGGAATATTGTAGGTTTATTGCCACCATAAAACATTGAAAATAAGGGCCCGGAATGCAATACATCACAGGAAAACAACTTGGAATTGAAATTACAGAAAAATATTGTAGGTATTATTGCCACCATAAAACATTGAAAATAAGGGCCCGGAATGCTATACAATCACAGGAAAACAGACTTGAATTTGATTCAAGTCCTGACAGTACTCTTCACCTTGACCACTGTTTAAAATAAACAAAATAATATCATGGACCAGATCTTGCCGAGTCACATCCTGGATAGGAAAGAAGAAAGAACTATGAACATGTTGGGAAGTTGACAAAAGTTTGGCGTCAGAAATGGTGCATTGGCAGTAATTGACATGGAAAAAAAAGAAATTTGTTCACTAGCAACTCTTATCCAATATAGTCTCTGCAAAGAACAGATTCAATGCATACTTTTGCGAGCATTTTTTTAAAACACTTCTGACTGGCCTCAAGAACCAAACAATGCAGTAAGCGCTCACTTCCTCAAAATGTATTTGAAATTCTCTCCATTTTTGTTTCATTAAGAGAACCATTTAATGAAAGGAGTTTTTAATACTACATTAGCATTAGTAGTCAAATGAGCACAATTGTCAATAAGCTCTTTGTGCGAGAATGTCAATGAGGCAAAAAAATGTTAAAATGTACATTGTGTATTAAACTAAGTTACTTTCTCCATCTTAATGAGGCATTTGAGAGTGAATCTCTCGCTCCATCAACAAGCAACAGTTGTGATAGCCTGAGTCCTGTGTTCGACCACTGCAAGTCGTAATCAGCATCCATATCTTGTAACTGATCGTCATAGCCTCCTGCTAATTTGTTATAGAACCTAATTAATGTCCATCGTCTAGGCATGGTCAAGTCCGAAGGATGTCAAGCCTTTTAGGTTGTAGCCAAGATTTGCGGAAATTTGGAGCACAAAAAGATTGAACACCCCAAGGTGATTTCCTTTACTGAAAATTACACGAAAATGAGCAGGACTTTAGCGCATATGCATTTTGCTAGAGAAAATGAGTGTACTGTAAAGTACCTTTTTGGCTATACACTCTAAAGTACTTTTAACATTTGAGAAAAAACAATGTGTTAAACACGAATTATATATTGATTGGAAGGATAGCTATGACTTACACATATAATGGAAAATTAATCTGCAAGCATTCTCTGACTGAATTGGCACTTCTAAGCTGCTCCAAAACATATTTTTTGCCAGTAAGATGCTCGACCAATCCTACACAAACAGGAAGGGAAAAAATAACATGGTACCAAAGTAGAGGTGAGGAGTTATAAACGATAAATATGCAAATCGTTTCACCTTATTTATACATATACTTAATAGACTTCAGTCAAAGCTCAAACCCAAAAGTGAAGGGTAGCATTAAGTAGTAAATTTGTAAAAACCAGTACTATATTTACAAGTAATAAGTTTTAAAAGCAGCTGGTGTGGGAGTCAAATTTAATATATCACGACAAAGTGATGTAAAGGAAGCAGTCGGAATTCATAAAGTAACGACATAACATCAAATGATCCATGCAGTGTTTCACCCAATAGCAAAGGACAGAAAACTTCTTAAGGAGATATAAAGGATTTTGAAAAATTCCAATGCAATCTATAGTTATCTTAATGCAAGCCTTGAACCCAGTAATGAAATGCTAGACAGTCGACCCCTCCTTCATTAATCAATTCAAGAATCAACTCAATCAGCATCATCTTATAGGTGAATAATCAAATAAAAGCCTATTCTAGAATTAAAGTTACTGCATATCTCATGCTATTGCACAAAGAAGCAATATGACTTTATGTTGTGCAAATTGAAAGCTCAAGCAAGCAAAAGTGAAGGAGTAGAAAACATATTTGATCCTTGTAAATTCAGAGCTTTTGACAAATCAAACTAAATTTGTGCACTGAGTTTTTTATCCATCAGGATTTCTGGTCACTTTCTATCACAAATCCTGGGTACTTGCCTTCAACTATGGAAGTACATCTGTGAACGCCTTCAAGTTAGAGGTTTTCCATATTAAAAGGATCGATGAGTGCAGATAGCTTTTCTGATGATGAAGTTTGCCATTCTCATGTAATGAGAGCAACTGCAAACTGACTGTTCAATTACTTCTACTGAGAAAGATATGCTTACGCTTGATATCATTTTTATTGAAGCTAAAAGCACAAGGATTTTGAACAAAGAAATCACTGGACAGAACATTGTAAAATGTATAAGCTCTTTCCTTTTATATGCTTGTAATAAAGTTATTACAACCATTGCACCCACGAAGTAGATTTCTAGCTTCACTCCTAGTCCTAGTTTCGTTTGTCAAAAAGGCCAAACGACTTCGTGCATCTGCAGTAACCAGCAAATTCACATATTCATTAGTTGTTATCTAAGGATTTTTACCATTGTATAATGCCGACAATCGTGATCACCAATTTTCAGGTCTTTTTCCAACTATTGTTGAAATTATGTGCTTTATCCATGTATCTGCTTCAGAAAATCCAATAAACCAGCATTTTTCTTTCGGTAACTTCATTAGCTTCCTTCAAGGATGGTTCCTGAAAAGCATTTGCGAGTTAAAGGCAAACATGAAAGCTCTTTATAGTTTATACCTCTCCATTCAACTACTTGAAGACAAACCCAGAAGAACATAGTGCAGAGTTTCTCAATTAGGATACTATAGCAATTGCCGTTAGAATGGGAGCATTGTCTCTTCTATTTCGGAATTTTGCAAACTTTGACCCTAAATTTTGTAAATGCATTCCTAGAATGGCTAACTAGTAGGACTTTCGACAATCTACGTTACCCGACCTCTTTGCTTTCTCTTGCCATAACCCCCTCACAAAACTTTTGGGAAAGTAAAGGAAAATGAAGAATCAAACACAAAGTTTGGGGAAAGGGGAAAATGAAATCCATGGAAAAGAGCTTTTTGATCTCTCAAAAAAGGGACAGGCCATCAAAATCTTTCAATCAGCTTGTAAACAATAAAAGTGTACAAGAAATTTAACCAAACAAACCCCAACAAAACGACAATGTTTCTTTTTGAAATAAGAATGACAACGAAAGTCTCAGAGAAGTTTTGGAAGGGAAAACCCCAAAAATCATGACTGGGGCAAAAATTCCTGCCCTTTGTCAAAAATTTTCACCCCAATCACTTTCCCCCCTTATATAAACCCAACTTTAGCATATAACTAAAACCTCGTTAAAATTTGGGAACCGGGAAAAAACCGAATTTTTATACTTATGGGAAAAATTTTTCCAAAAATTGCAAAAAAACCAATTCAAACTACCCAGTTTCGGGAAAAGGGAACAAATAATAAAAAAATCGGGTTTTTGATAGTAGATACCCCACAACAGGGCCTGGAAACTCCTTTGGGGCCCAACAAAGCTGCAAGCCCCAAACAAATATTTTCCTCCGGGTCTTTTGGTTAAAAATAAAAAAACAAGAAAACCTATAAAAAAGGGGAATACAAAAGGGGGGGCCTTCAACAACATGGCACAAGAAAATTCTCTTTTAAAAGATTACAAAAAACATGCAAAACAAATGGGATTCACTAAAAAATGGGGAAATTAATAACATGTTCAAAGGGGGGTTTGATTCATGGAAGACATATAAATTCCCCCTTTAAAAACATTTTGGGGGAATTTCAATTATTCTACTGGGAAAGGGGAAAAATGAAATCAAAAAATTTCATTTTTTTTTTTTCTTTGGGGTCATTACCAACTTTGCCCATTAACCACCACCTTTAACCCCATTACCCTTCCCTCGCGCTAGCTACTTCAATTAAGTGCAATTAATTGGCACAACACCCCTTTCAGTTAAAACAATAGTATGCCCGTTTATAAATAAAAATTTTTGGGTTTTTGGATATCACCCCAAACAAAAATAAATTTTTCGAAAAATTTCAAAAAACGGGGGGGGACAAAAAAAATTTTAAATTTTAAAATCATTCTTATGAAGGGTAAAACCAAATACTAAAATTACGAAAACGGGACAAAACCCTTTAGAATTGGGAGGTGAAGAGGTTTTGGATAAAAAACCATGAAGGGTTCCCAGACCCCAAACTTTTTAGAAAAGTAAGCAGGGGACAGGGGGGGACTTGAGGGGGCCCTTTTGTAGCTCAAAAAGCGAAACTTTTTGCAACATAACCGGGTCCCATGTTTTGCTACTGGGTTTTTCTAAAGGCTATTGAACCATTTTGCCATAGGACACTGAAAAAAAAACAAAAAAAAAAAAAACCTTTGGGGTTTCGTTGTATTGGAAAGGGGAAAAGGGAAATTTTTCTTAAATATTAAATACCAATTTGTTTTTTTAAAAATTTTAAATTTTCTTCGGGTTGTAATAAAGGGAAACCCGTCCAGATACCCAAAAACCCGAAATTTGGGCTCGATGGGACAAAAGTCCAATTGTTTCGGGTTTTGGCTTTTTTTTTGGGGTTTCCCGGGGCGGGTTTGATTAATGTTTTTCCTGAAATTTTAACGGTTCAGTCGTTTTTCAATTAATTTTTTTGGGCGCAAAATTTCCCAGGGTTTTCAAATTTAAACCACTCCCACCCCACTGTAAAGCTTTCATTGGGGGGTATTTTAAAACCATTATTTTTCTCTTATTCGATTTAGTAAAAGGAATGTTCTAAAATAAAAAAAAATAGATTAAAATGGAATGAAATGAAAAACGGTTAAGAAATAAATTTTTTTTATTTTTAAAAATATACTATGGAATGAAAAGATACAAATCCCTTTAAAAATAACTCTTTTCGAAAATAATTTAATTATTATATAATATAAAATTTTTTTAAAAAAATTTAAAAAAAATTTTTTAAATTTAAAAATAAAAAATAAAAAGGAAAAAAACACGTAAATTTTACCCTTTTAAAAAGCAAAATAAAATTCCCTTTTAAAATTTTTTGAATCCCAAAATTTCATATAATCGCAATTCCAAAATTTTAAAAAATTTTTCCACACCAAAGGAGATTTTTAAATAAAAAACCCAAAAACGGGGATCTCATTCTCACTCCCCACTAAAGACCCCTTTGGGGTATCCATCGGGGGTTTTTAATTAAAGATTCTTTTAAAAAAAAGGACCCGTATGGTTTGGCCTTGCTAAAAAGGCCCCTTTTTATTTTTTGATTTTTAATCAAGGACCTCTTTTTCATGAGCCCTAGAGCATCATTAATTTTTTTCTTTTTTTTTGTGTTTTAATATTAGTTTTTATTTGTAAATGGATTTTAAAATAATAAAATTAAAAGTTTAAAAAAATTTTATTTAAAAATTTTACGAAAATGGGAGACCTAAAAAAAAAAAATTTCCCAAATTATTGATGGGAATTTTTTTTAGAAATTAAAAAAAAAAGATTTCCCATCGAGTGTGGGTGCTTTATATTGTATTTTTTTTTTAAGTTTTTTCAGATTTCAGGTGTCCTGACAAAATTTGTCATAATCAATCACTCTAAGCTTACATCATAATTTTCATCACTATCCTTTTTTCTTTGGTATGTTTGCCCAAAACCCCTTAAAAGGGTTTCACCATTTCTTTTACTCGAGGCACTAAAGGGAAAAAAAATAAATTTAAAAAAAATAATTTGTGGTAAAAATGCATTGGGTTCAAAACAAATTAAAACCCTTTAATAGCGTTTGGTTGAAAATTTTTGTAATATTTAAAAGGACAAAAAAAATTTTTTCTTATATTTGGTTTTTGTTAATTTTTCCCTTTTTAACTAAAAAAAAATTTAAAATTTAAAAGATTCGATAAAAACCTAAATTCATTCTATCTATACCATGTACAAAAATGTAAATTTTTTAAACAAAAAAAAGAAAATATTTTGCATTTTTTCAAAAATTTCCTTTCATGTTTTAAAATTATTTTTTTTAAATATTACAAAAATTTTTATTTTATAAAATTAAATTAAATTTAATTTTTTTAAAATAAATTTTCCGTCCAATACTATGTAAACCCCAAAAATTTTCCAATAAACCTTTTACTGTTCAATCCTCCCCTTAAAACTTTTCCCTAACCAACCCCTTTTTTTTCGATCCAAACTTTTTCAACCAAAATTTTAAACCCCTCATGGTCAAGCTTAAACTACTCATGCTTTCATGGACTTTCCCAATTTGGGTTTAAAGGGTTTTGGCTCCCCTTTTTAAGGCCCAATTATGATTAGAAAGAATAGAAAAAAATAAATTTAAAACCCTTTAAAATTTTAAAATTAATTGTATTAAAAAAAGTATGAATTATAATTATGATAAAACAAGAAGGGAAAATTAATAAAATTTGTTATCTCTTTAAATTTTTTATGTTAAAGGTATCATAAAAAAATTAAAAAATCAACTCTAAGTTTTTTTAAAACAAAAACCCCCAAAATATAAAATTTTAAAAAATTAATTTCTACCACTTTAAAGGTTTTTTAAAAACAATTAATGAAAAATTATTAAAAGAAATTTGATCATTTTTAAAATTTGGGGCCTCTCCCTTTTTTCTAAGAGAAAAATTTTCTTCTCTATTGCGAAAGTTTACCCACTTGTAAAATGGGCCCCCTTTAATTAATATGCCCTTGGTTTTTCGTTTTTCAAGCGATATTCATCGTTGCAAAATAATTCTGACATAACAAATTCTTCTTTTTTTTCAAACAAACACTATCCATACACCACTCACAACCTAGATTCACGAAAATTTCATAAACCCTTTTATTCATACAAATTTAAATTACATCAAAATCAACCACAAAAAAATTTCTCAATAAGTATAACGAGTTTTACAATTTTAAACTACTTAGCTAATTTCCATTCCAAATTTAAATTTATTCCCCATTTTAAAATACTTGCATCACGTTCATCACCTTAGATATGTCTTTTTGGCTAAACCCTTTTTTTAAAATTTTCTTTCTTTAGCCGTTCTTCCCTCGCATTCACATGAAACTTCAAAACTAAAATTTACCTGTAATCAAATTTAAACATAATTTTCTAATTAACTTTTTCTTGTTTATGTTATTAGATCCCTGGAAAGCCAAAGCAATGGAAAAAGTCCTAAAATGTCCCAAGATCTAGAAAAAGTAATACTAAAAAAAAGCTCATTCTTAAGTTTGGGCTTTAACGGTTTTAGTAAAAAAGGGGATAATTTAAGGTTAACAAGGGATGCGAAAACATCCTTGAATAAGGGGGCAATTTTTAACAATTTTAGGAAGGGTTAGGAAGGTTTCGGGGGAATTGGGCTTTTAAACCAATAGGTTTTTAATAAATTTCTAATCAAATTTTTAATTTTTTTGGCGAAAGAAACAAAAACCCTTAAATCGGAAAATCCAATGTATGTTAGGACATGTACTTGCTCAAAAAAACTAGAAAGGGAAATTATAATATAAAGGAAGTTGATCAAAAACTGGGGGGCCCCAAAAAAAGCAATCCGAAGTTTTTGATCGGGTTTAAAGACCCGATCGACCCTTAAAAAAAATAAAGTAAAGTTTTTAAAAATTTGTAAACGATCTCGTAAGTTTGAATTAAAAAAAAATAATAATTAAAAAAAGGATTTCAACAAAAAATTTAAATTTTAAATATATCCTCATTTTTTTCGAAAATGCGTAAAATTCAAATTTCCCATACTTAACAAATCGCTAGAGATAAAAAAAATGTATACTAAAAATTATAAAATAAATTAAAAATAATTAGGAAAATTTATTTGTAAATAAAAATAGGAAAAATAGGAAAAAAGATTGGCTCGTTGAATTGGGGGTTCGGCCCATACGGTGGCCATGGTATGTGGGTAATCTAGGGTACCCCCACCTCGATGGGGGGGCGTCCTCTCAGGTTGTATAAGTTTTGGGTTTCCCCTTTAAGGCCCTAATTGTAAGATTTTTTGTAATTTTTGTAAAAAAATCAAAAACCTTCACTTTTTCAATTCTTCTTTTTTTCCACCCCCAAAGTGCCAAATGAACTTCAAAAAAATTTTGGTTTTTTAAAAAAGCTCTAGGGAATTTTTTAGTTTAAATTGAGGGATTTTTAAACCCTTATCTTATCTTTTTTTTTTAATTTTCTTTTTTATTAATTTTGTTTGGGTTGCTTTAGTTTTTTTTTTCAAGTGCTACCCCTCAATTTGGAAAATTCCAAAATTTTTTTAAATTTTTCTTGATTATTTTGCTTTTTTTTAAATTAATTAAAATTATTTTTGATATTTCGAGTTTTTTAAGTTTTTCGTTTTTTTACTAATGTAAATACATATAGGGTTTAAAATAAATATTCCTAAAATTATTTTGTTTTTTATGATATTTAGTGTACATATATTTTTTTATAAATTGTTTTATTAAATTTTTTAATTTTTTGATAAATAAGTAATTTTATAAAATTTTATTTAAAATTAATTTTTTTATTATTTTCCTGATTCAATTTATAGAATACTTTTAAAATATCTTAATTTCATTGTAAAATTTGGGTTAAAATGAACAATTGCTCAATCTCCCAAAATTCTAGAATTAAACCTTAAAAACCCTGATGTGGGTTTTACATTGGCACATACTTTCCTCCCCAGTTATTCTTCGGTATTTTTTTTTAAAAATGGGTCTTTTCGGGTTCCTGTCAGAAAATTTTCATTTTGGTTTAAAGACTTTCCCTTTGTGACCTAGTATGTGGTTCGAATCCCGAGTAGCCTGTTTTAAAACCCCCCTGACTTTTGAAGTATTGTTTGACTCGTCTTCCTAAAATCTTTCCCCCTTTCATATGTTCGAGTCACTTGTCCCCTTGGGTAGCCCTTTTTTAATCTCGATATTATTCTTTTGGTCGATCAGTACTTTGTTGGTTGGTAGTTCTTTACAGGGGGGCTTTCTAAAGGTTGGCCCATGTTGGCGGGTTCCATTTGGTCCTTTTTGCCTTTTATTTGGGGGGCTATCCTTTACCCTTTTTAAATATGGAAAATTATAATTTCCCAAATATTCGGAGACCCTTGGGGAAATTAGATGTGTTTAGTTGAGGGTTTCCCTGCTTCATAGCGGAATTATAAGTTTTTGGAATTCTTGGACATATAGTCAAATTCAGCCCTTTGTTTTAAACTCTTGAAGCGAGTAAAAGTGTTTGTAAAAAAGTATTTGGCACAAATCTGTTTCAAAGTATTTTTATTTGCCAAAATATTTACCTTTTATACTTTCATTTCTATGATGAAAATTTTCTACCATGGGGGTATCTTAAGAAAATTTAAAAGTAAAAGTTCCCTTTTTCATAGTCTTTATATTGGTAATAATCATAAAAAGTTTACTTTTTCCCCGCAATCTAAAAAATCATCCGCACTTCCAAACCATGAAATGAAATTGAAATTAAAGGGTTTGGGAAGTCAGGGCTTCACTTGCTCTTTTTCTTTATGCTTTTTCTTATACTTTTTTTCTAAAAATTTAAAATTTGGGAAACTGAAGTTTACGTGGTTGGCAGGTTAGGGTTTTCTCTTATTCGTCTCTTTTATACTCTTTTTTCAAATCATCCCTATCTTCAAATAAATCCTTCTTTTTGCTCGTCAACTACCTTTCTTAAATTTCAGTGGATTTAACTCTAGCGGTTGTTGCTTATGGGATGTGATGCACGACCTTAGGAGGTCAAAAGGTAATAAAGAACGCCGGGTTTTGTCCCCTAGGAGGTTGCTTTCATTTGTTTCTTGTTGTACCTTTGGGGGGTTTCCCTTTAGATTTTTCGGCCTGATGGACAAAATTCTATTTCATCCCCAATACCAGCATTAACATTCGGTCTGTATTTTCCTTGGTAAATTCAAATTTTAATCTTCAAAAACTAACAAAATGATCACTTTTTACATGACAGCCAGTAAATCATAACATAGTAACAAAATTGACAAATTAAACCCCCCCAAACAAACTTGTCTTTTTTTAATTTTGAAAAAGGGTAAAAAAAGAATAAACATGAAAAAAAACCCCTCCCTCTTTATTATTAGGGGCATTTACGAAATCTTAAAAATTTTAAAACTGTAAAAGAACATCATTAAAATAATCAAACATAACTTATTAACGAAACTTTTTTTTGGAACCAAAATGGTGCGGCATGTGACAAAGCAAAAAAGGCCAGGGGGGGTTGGGTCCAGCTTCTGAAACTAAAAAAGTGATGCAATCGTGCGAAAAGTATAAAAATTAATAATAAAAGCATGAACCCTCCCGGATTTCGTAAGAAGCCCGCGAGCAAATAACCCTATGATTGAATTTAAAACCCCGGTTTTGGGCGTCGGTTTTAAGGGTCGATCAAAACCAAATTATAAATATTGAGAGGAAAATTAGAAAATTGATCCCTAAACTTGAATTTAAGAAAATAAGTAATAAAAAAGGAGTTTAAAAAATTTTTTAAATTTTTAAAGCATAATAGGTAGAAAATTTTATCAAAAATGCAAAAAAAGTGTAATAAAAAACTAATAAATTATAGAGATAGTTATTGTATACTAAAATTTTAGAAGCCAAAAAAATTTACGAATTTTCAGTGTCCCCTACGTGTAGAAAAAAATACGGTAATTACCAAAATTTACCTAAAATAAGCAATTAATTAAAAAAAATACAAAATAAATATAGAAAATCAGAAGGGGTAACTGAAATAAGATTAGGTCGTGGGCAGTAAAAAAAAAAAAATAAACCCAAAAAGAATGTGACAAAAAAAAAACCAAAAACAGGAAAATTGGGGGAAAAACCATCAAAATTTAATGCCATAATTTCAATTGCTAAAAATAGGGGAAAAAAAATTCCCCGAAAATCTTTTGGTCAGTTTAAAATTTTAAAAAAATCAAAAAAAATTGAAAAATCGAGAGAAAATCCAAAAAAATAAAAAAAGGGAAAACTGTGCAGATAGGCAAATAAGAACCCACCACCCCCACCACCTGGGACCCAACCACCCCCCACCACCCTACACTAGACCCATCGCTGGACTGACCGACAACTTGGACGGGTTTGGGGCGACCAAAGTTCGAACCCGGTTAGTATTTATTCACCCGTTTTTTGTTTTATTTTGAAAAATTATTTTTTTCCCCAGAAAATTATGAAACTTGTTATTAGATTTTTTTTTTTGTATTGTTTTGGGGAAAAATTATTGTTTTTAGTTTAATTATGTTGGAAAATATGGGGCCCCTAAAAAAATTGTTCAAAACGAGCATTAGTAAAGGGAAAATAAATGGGGTTGGGGATTATTTTGGGTTAAAAATTTCTCTATTTAAAAAACGGACCGGACTCTTTGTCGTGGCACTTAAATATTGAAAATTGCTGAAAAAAATTGTTTGTACCTTTTTTGTGTTGTATGCATTCATGAGTCCCCAATTTAAAACTTATGGGTGTAGTTGGTATACCCTTATAGATCTTTTGCAGGTTTGATTTGAAAATACTTAATACTATGCCCCCTAAAATTTCCCCGAGGTTAGTGTTTAAACCCAGGGGGTAGGATCAAGTTATTAAAAATGTTGATAGAATGACTATTAATGGAAGGAAAGACTAATAGTTATTATGAAATTATAAAATGTCGTGTTTGTGTAAAATTTCCCTGGGAAGCTTTTGAATTTATTTATATTATCTTGTTTCATAGACTTTGTGCTAATTATATAATTGTAGTATAATTATTAATTGAACTATTTTTTTCAAAGTGAGGAGTCGTCGACGCCCTTTTGTAGATTATCTTATGGTAGGCACTGTGAGGTTTTTATTATCAAAAGGGAGTTTACCGGGGGGACTGTTGGATTTTCGATTGGGGGGTAATACGCACAAGGGGGTTTTAAAAATTACAGACAACTAAAATTGGGAAAACAGATGGGTTTGGTGGATTATTATACCGTACTTGTCAAGAGTTTGGGGTAAAAGTGAAGGAGTAAACAAGTAACAAGAGCATGTTCCGAAGGGGAATATTGGTATATTTTAAAATCTGATGTAGTAGTAAAATGCGGCTAAATGTACTTTTACCCGAAAATTGGGGAGTTCTAAAGATGGAAAAGACAAAAGGGTAAGTCCCAAAAAAATAATGTATAAGGAATAAAAAGATAAAAAAAAATATTTAAGGAAAAATATAATTGGTATAGCAGAGTGAGGGGGCCCAAAATGGGTGTTGGCAAGGTTTGGGCTCATTTAAAAGGTTTGGTACGGACTTTTTTTGGATCCCTTCCCCCTCGGCACCAATGGGTTGTCAAGCTTGGGGTCGGCCCGGTTTGACGATCGGTGTGTATGAAAGGATGGGTTGCAAACAAGCATTTGTAGTTGGTGCTAATCCTTGAGTGTGTAGTCATAACTCGACATGGGGAAATTTGGGCGACTGCATAAAACAATCGGCCCGGAGGAGTCGGTTGGAGGAGGAAATTCACTTATTTGTCTTTAAGACTTCAGCTCAATTGAGATTAAAGGGTTGTATTAATTCCTATCACTTTCATGATCTGAGGAAAAATTTACTAATAAAAACCCCACCTTTTAAATTTGGTTTTTGAGCTTCATCTTAAGACCAAAACGGAATTAACCCCTTTTTTTTTTAAACAATCAAAGGACTAGCCTTTCGCATACATAACAAAAATCCGACAGTTTTTATATTTGAATAAGATTTATAGTTACCCATCTCTAGTAAACCTACTTTTCTTTTCATAAAGGGTTTTTTTGTTTCAACTTTAAAAACCTTATCCTTGAAAAGTTTTCTTAAACCCCTTTGGCCCATTAACAGGATCCCAAAATTCAAAATTTGCCCAATGTTGACCCCTTATCTTTGTATTGTTTTTAACAATGTTTTGCTTCAAGCCCTGAATTTTGGGCCTAAAAAAAAATAGGTTTGTTAGCTCGAAGCGGCAGGTCGTAAAAGCCTACGTGTAAAAAATATAAATAGAAATTGGCCTTAAAACGCTATCTTAGACCGATCTACCCCAAAGGGGTTACGATAACCGTTTTGAAGTAAACAGTTTGTAATTTATTTCCTAAGAAAGTAAAGGGAAAAATAAAATATTTATAATAGAAATTTAATTATTAAATTGTGTTTTCAATGATAATGCTTAAACCTTAAAAATTATGTCTGTTTTCAATTTTTTCCTCATTCCCCAAGATTCACAGTTGCTAGCTTAGGTAGTTGTTTGCCCCTTTAGCCCGACCCGCCGCGTCTATAAAATGTGAGCAATCACGTTAGTAAGTTAGGATGGGGACTTAAAACTATACCTAAAAAAAAGGTTTTCAATCAACTTATTGGTGCAATGCATGTAAAGAAAATCCCATGACGACGTTGTGGGGCCCCGTGGAGATTAGAGAAATTATGTCGCTCTAACTGGGTTGAGGAGTTCCCTTTAAATGCAACAGTAAAACCAAAACCAGGCTTGTACAATGGAGACCTCACTCTCCTGTGATCCCTTAAAACCACTGATTTCACCCTATCGTGACCCCCTCTCTGTACTTAGTTTGATGGGATGAAAAAGGGGACCATTAGAATCCTGCGCTGTCTCTTTCGAAGGGGTGGGTTTTTGGGCCGGAGAGTCAAGCCCCCCTAATGGGTTGCCTGCCTATCCCATTATGTTATGGATATTTTGATTAAGTCCCCGTTTAGGGGGATAATCATTTATAAAATTTTTCAATACATGCTAGGCAACAAATAGAAACATGCTACCCATAATCAAGCCAGCACCATTCAACTATTTGCAAGCCAACAAGCATAATTTAAGCCCCCAATATACAGCATATATTAATCCCCAAATTACCTCAACTCTTCGTCACTCCTGAGATCCAAATTGCTTAGGCCGCCCATCATTTCCTATAAACAAATGGGTTTTTGTTTTTATATAAGTTTTTAGGGTTTTTTTTTCTATAAAGCTTATTTTATGTTTTTGTTTTGGGTTTAATATACCTAATTTTCTAGGTCTTAAGTTTTTTACAATTATTTGGTTTGGGGGTTTGGTTCGGGTTCAGTTTCCGCATCAATTTTTAAAATTTGGTTTTAGTTCGATTTTAAGTCCCAAAAAGCTCGAAACCTAATGTGAAATTTTAAACACATTAAACTCGGTATTCAAATATTTATTTGGGTTTAAATTTTGTATTTTAAACTATTTGGTAAGTGTCCCAATTTGGGTATCGGGTTTTTCCCGTGTGAGAAAATCTTTCTTTTTTATTAATTTCCTAAAAAATTCATTTATTCAAATTTAAATTATTTTGATTTTTACTTAAAATTTGTAAATAACCCCATTTTTTAGATTTTTAATTTACAATTTACGTATTACTAAATTTTTATATTTAAAATTTCCTAAATTTCCAAATTAACTATTAATACTCCAAAAATTAGAATTGGGTTCCACATTAGTTTAACATCCTAACATCTAATTACTATTAAAATTTGTAATTTTAAATATTTAAAAACCTGACTAACTCCAAATTCCCAAATTTTTCCATTTTTTTAGGGCTAAAAATTAATTAAAAAATTTTTAAAAAATTTTTAATTTAAAAAAAATGGTTTATAAATTGTTCTATATCAATGGAATTACAAAAAAAAAATTGGGGTCCAAACTATACCCCTAAGCCATTTTTTTTTCTTTTTAAAATTTCATGCTGGTTTTGCCGATTTTTAAGGCTTTTTTTAGAGTGATTAAACTAAACATTTTTTTCCCCCTAATTAAAAATACAAAAAAACCTTTAACAAGTTTCTAATTTTATAAAAAATTTACTATTTTTTACAAAATTCCCAAAAAAATTGGGGTGGAAACGGATCATAAATTTAGGGGCTTTGTACGCCTGTACGCCCGAAGCGGTAAAAATCGTAAAACCCCGCTGGAAACCATCCTAAAATAGAAGTTGGTTAAACCCCTATCTTAGACTGATTACACAAGGGTCCACAACATACGCTTTGAAGTAGACAGTTTGTAAATTTTAAATAAAAATTTTCTTATAAAGTGGGAATTATATATATTTTATAAATTAGTTATTGCGTTAAATTTACAATATTTTTCTATAGTTTTTTCTATATATTACTCATTCGGAAATGAAAATTTAAAAAAACTTAGACCTTAAAAATATGTTTTTATTCTTCAATATTTTTCCCCACTTCCGGATCAGCAGTTGCTAGCTTCAGAATAGTTATTGCGTTCTTAACAGCACCTGTACGGAGTCTATAGGGATGTGGCAACTACAGCATTTAAGTTAGGACGGAGGATTTAAAACTATACCATACAACAAAAAGGTTTTCAATCACTTATTAGGGTGCAATGCATGTGCAAGCAATGCCATCGCACGACGTTGTCCGGCCCGTCGTGAAATTAGAGAAATTAAGCCTGCTCTAATCCGGGGTTTTGAGGAGTTCCCGTTAATGAACGCTCACGCCCCAAACTGGTTGTGTAATGGAGACCTTGCTTTCCGTGACTCCCTTCAAAAACCACTGTCTTCACCTTCGCCAGGGACCTCCTCCCCTTCATTAGTTCGTGGGGATGAAAAAGGGGGACCATTATGAACTGAGCTACCCCTTCCCAAAGGGTCGGTTTTTGGGCGGGAGTCAAAGTTCCCTAAGGGTTGCATGAGCCCCGTTATGATTAGGGTCGGATTTTTAATTAGCCCATTTTAGGGTGATAAATCCTTTCTATAAGATATAATATGTGCTAGAGCAAAAACAGAATCATAGCACCCCCTAATCAAGCACATGACACATTCTCTATCTAAAAAGCACAACTAAGCATAATCTTAACCCCCAAATACAGCTGTTTTAAACCCCAATTTACCTGACCCTCGCTCACTATCGGGTCGATTTGTCGGGCCCCATCGCCTCACCCCTATAACACGAACGGGGTTTTTCAGTATTTTTATAATTTTAGGTTCATCTTACCCTAAACGTTTATTGTTGGTTTGTTTAAGGTTTAATATGCCTAATTTTAGGTTTTAAAGTTTTTTTAATTTTTTATTTTGGGTTTGGTTGGGTTTCCCGCATCGATTTCTAAATTAGATTCTATTTCGATTTTAGGTATATTTTGTCCCCAAACCCTAGAAATTTGTTTCAATCATAATGTAAAACTAACCGATTATTTCCAGATACCCTAAATCGTTTTATCCCCTTAGTCAGCATTTTTTCCATCCGGTACACTTAAATCCGTATTGTGTACCGATTTACTCTTTTTGTAAAAAAATTTTTTAAATTTTTTCTATAATTACTAAATTAAAATTTTGTTTCAGATTTGTTTTTTTGATTTTCATTATTTTTTATTAATTAAACCTATTTTTCCATTTTAAAATTTTTTTAATTCTACATATTCCAAATTTTTCTACATTTCCCACAAACCCCTTTATTACTTTATTAACACCCCTACACTAGGATCGGGTTTTCCAATAGAGATTAACATCCTAAAATTTTTACTTTAATCGTAATTAATATCCTAATTCCCCAATTAACTCCAAATTACCCAATTTTTCTTTTTTTGGGGTTTAAAAAAAATAACTTAAAAATTTCGAAAAAATTAAAATTTTAAAAAAAATGGTTCATAGCATGTTTATTACGAGCACCTTTAAAAAAAAAAAATTGAGCTCAAACTACACCCCTAAGGTCTTTTATTTCTAAACAAAATGTGCTAGTTTTTCATGATTTTTAAGGAATTTATTACGGGCATGTTTCATCAAAAATTAAATTTTTTCTACAAACTACATACAAAAATATCCAGAATAACAAATTCATAATTTTCTAATTATATTTACTATTTTTACAAAATTTCATAAAAATTGGGCTGGAATTTGATCACCGGGTTTTGGGGGGCTTTGGCCACCGCGGGCCCCGTGATTGTCGGCGGCATGGGCGCTGCACACTGTTGGTGGTTTTGGTGTTTCCCTCCAGCTCTCGTTTGTGTGGATTCCCCTTTAAATCCTAAATTTCACAGTTTTCCTTTTTTTTTTCTGGATTTTCTCTCGATTTTTCGTGTTTTGATTTTTTCAAATCCTAAACTGACCAAAGGCTTCTGGAATTTTTTTCCCTATTTATAGACAATTTTAGAAATTAATGTGCATTAATTTTTATGGGAATTTGCCCCCCAAATTTCCCTGATTTTTGGCTTTTTTTTGTCAAATTCTTATTGGTTATTTTTTTTCTTGCTGACCACGACCTTATCTTTTTGAGCTTATCCTTTTTTTGATTTTTCTATAATTATTTGTATTTTTCTTTAATTATTTGCTTAGTTTTAGGCTAATTTTGGTAATTTCGCGTATTTTTATTACACATAAATAAGTGGTGTACACGTGAACATTCCTAAATATTATTTTGGGGCATTCTAAATTTTTAGTATACATATAATCTATCTCTAATAATTTATTAGTTATTTCATTCACTTTTCGCATTTTCGATAATTAATACCTATTATGCTTAAAATTTTAAATTTTATAGGGCTCCTATTTTTACTATTTATTTCTTAAATTTAAATTTACGGGTCATTTTTTACTAATATTCTCTCAATAGGTTATAATTTGGTGTGATCGAAATTTCCCTTTTGCCGATCGCCCTAAACCTTGGGTTCTAAGTTCAATCATACGGTTACTTAGCTGAACTTTGGGGCTTACAAACCCCCGGCCGCCATGGTTATTTGCCCCTTAGGCACTGCCCCCACCGTGTGGTAGGGTGGCTGTTCACTCCCAGCTGTTTTTTTGGGTCTGGGTTCTCCTTTGTTGGCTTAACTGCAAGTTTCTTTTTTTTTTCTTGGTTTTTCTTCAATTTTTGCCTTTCCCCAATTTTCTATGATTTCTAACTGTCAAAATAAACTTTGATTTTTTCTTGCTATTTATAGGTTTAGTGTAATTATTGTGCAAATTTAATTAGACATGTTTTGCCCAATTTCTTAATTTTTTGCTTTTTTATTGTCTAATTTTTAATTTATTAATTTTTATTTGTGGATTCTGACTGCCATGACTAATTGGACATCTTGAATTTTCTAATTTTTTTAATTAATTATGAATTTTCTTTAAGTATTTAGATATTTTAGCACATTTCGCGTATTTTAAATTTAAATTTCGCGTATTTATACCTAATGTAAATTCATATATAGTACAAATTTAAAAATTTCCCAAATATTTTTAAGTTATTTATAATTTTTTAGTATAATATTATTTATCTCTAGCGATTTGTTAAATATCGGAAATGCATTTAAGCAATTTTCGATAAATAATGAGGTATATACTTAAAATTTGAAAATTTGTAGTCTCCTATTTTATTACTTATTTTCTAAATTTAAACTTTCGGATCAGTTTACTAATTTTTTCGAACTTTAAATTTTTATAATTTTGCTCGATGGGTCTTTCAACGTCGAAAATTGGTTTTCTAGTTTTGGGGCTTCAGTCTAGATCAATTTTTTATATTAAATCTTCTTTAGATATTAGAGCAAGTACATGTCCTAACATTCACTATGGACTTTACTAAGGTTTTACCGCCAAAAAAATTGATTAAATTTTATTAAATTGGTAAAGTCATCCCCAAAACCCAAGTTCCTCAAATTTTTTCCCCCTTTTAAATTTTCCATATT
>JAMXBC010000365.1:0-24884 GCA_024138005.1 Lumnitzera racemosa
CAAGATTCAGTCTACGATTCATATTTTTTCGACCAATCCTTCCTAATTCACATCTTTGTTGAAAGAATTTCTTTTGTAATTCTTTACATAAGGATTCAGAAAATACCGGATCTCCGCCTACACAAGCAAATTGTTGATAAAACTCCAAAATGGCATTTTCTTTTGACCCAATTTTTTTTTTCTCTTTCTCATTCAGGAAAGACAAGAAAATCTCAGGATAGCAAACATTCTCTAGAATTTCTCTTAGATTCGAACCCATAGCTGATGATAGAACTAGAATAGATATTTTCTGTTTCCTACTCACACGAGCCCATATCCTTGCTTTTCTATCAATCTCTAATTCTAATCTTCCTCCCCAATCGGATATTATGGTACCCGTATAGACCGAAATTCCATTATGGTCCAATTCTGACCGGTAATAAATACCAGGACTTTGCAATATTTGATTGATCACAGTTCTGTATATTCCATTCACTATAGAAGTTCCCAGGGAGTTCATTAAAGGAATGTTTCCCAGAAAAATTGTTTGTTCTTGCATATCCCTACTGGTTTTCCAAATTAATCCCGCGGATACATATAATTCAGAAGAATATGTGAGTGATTCATATACAGCATCTCCTTCTTTTATCAAAGGCTCTACTAATTGATATGTTTCCACAAATAATTGAAATTCAATTTCTTGATCTATGTCTTCAATTTTTGGAAACTTAGAAAGTTCTTCTGTTAAGCCCTGATCAATGAATCTACCAAATCCTTCAAATTGTATCTGATTTAAACCAGGTATTGTAGCCATTCCCTCATTTCCGTCCCCCGGCATTTTGAATTTCCCATTTCCCGAAAAAATTCCATTATTGACCCATTCTTCATCAAATCATATGGATTGATCTAGCAATAATGGAATTTGTATTCTGTTTACTGAATCACATGAAATTTTACCCAACTCCATATATGGAATATATGAAATTCATATGAATATGAATGGAGGAGAATAAAGAGAATTTTATACTTATACTCAAATTGGAATTTGTAATAGATACAAATGGAAAGGAATTGATAAATGATACTTAGACTTATGGGTTTTGGTATAGAATATCAAAAAAAAAAGTGATTCAATTTCTGCCATTATTATGATATTACATATTCCAATCCGATTGGAGACCCGAAAAGAAAAAAAAAATTGGATTCATAATTTGATCTGTTCGATGAGATAAAGACATAATAATCATCAAAAAAATAGACTTGATATTTTTTTAGCACTTAACTTTTTTGTGGATTTTATTATTCAACAAAAACAAAACAAAGGCTTCTATTTAGTAAACATGTGTAGATAACTATCTCTCTATACGGTTTCCTCCTTTATTGCAGTTCTAGTCGGGACAGCATATGCCATGCTATGTCAAAATTTCGATTTTCTTTTTCAATTTAAGAAAAATTCATTGAAGCACTACAATTTCCTGATAATTCCCTATAATTCCCTATAGGCATCTTATATAGATCAGATACCCAATTAGATATTTGTAGAACAATTTAGATTCTGGGGTTTTCATATACTTCGAATTGCTGTTATAATTGAAATTGGTAAGGATTTTTTTTGTATTGAAAAGAATCAATACTGATTAGTTATTATCAATTTGGATCTTCTTCTTCTATTTTTAGGATTAGGAAAAGCCAATTTTCGATTCAAATCCAAGAATCGTTCATGAATTTACAGTCACATTTATCCCATTTAATAGTTAATGGTTCCAATTTATCTTGTTTTGGAACTAAAAAACCAAATTGCTTTTTCAATCTAAAAGAAAGGGAAAGTTTTTCGATATTTATGTTTTGCGATACTATACATACAACTGAAGGACCGAAGGGATGGATCCAACCCCCAAAAGGAAGGATTTCTTTCGGACAAGCGATTAAGGAAAACGGGATTCAATATAGAAGCACAATAAAAAAAAAGTTTAGTAATCCCCCCATCCCAAGCAAAGGGGAAAGGTTTTCATCTATTTCGTATGCTATCATTTTGGCGGCATGGCCGAGCGGTAAGGCGGGGGACTGCAAATCCTTTTTCCCCAGTTCAAATCCGGGTGTCGCCTGATCAACAAAAAAACTCGAAATCCCTTATCTTATTTGATTTGCTTTTGCTGATAGAACTCGTTGAATTTTTCACCAGCAAAGGAAAATGGAGGAAAAGAACTCTTGATATTTCCTTGATTCGAAACATCTGCAAGTTTGGTTCTCTCAAGCTAAAGTGCTGTAAATCCTTGCCTCGAGGATTCAAGGAAAGATTCTAAGTGAAAGGGAATTGGTAAATCTTTCTCTTTCTATAAAGGCCCTTCCTAAAGGAGTCTTTAATTCACGGGTCTTGAATTAAATTGGATAGCCTGATGGCTAATCTAATTCGTGGTTGTAAGAAGCTACTTTGTATACAGACTCATAAGGTTCTTCTAAGTGCTAGGGCATTCAATAAAATAAATACCAAATTCGATGGAAAATGGACTTTTCTATATCTATATATCATAAAACTGAAAAGAAAAAAGAAAGAATTTCTTTTCAATAAACCTGTGTTCCCTCGATTGTTTCACAGAGACAATCGTTAGACATAGACAGACAGTAAGGATTAGATCAAAGATGTATCTTGATTCTATATTTTGATGTCTTTTTTTTTTACTTAATGAAATGAAGCACAAGAAAGAACAGGCCTTATTATTCCTACATCTTAGGAAAATTTCCTTGAGACTTCAAAATGGGTCACTGCGTATTTTACTTGTGCTTAACCTTTTCCGATTCTACTAAAAAAAAACCGTTCCTATAAGAACTTTTTAGAGGCGGATTTTTTGACCCTTTCATCGGGGTCAGAATCCCTTTTTGACTATGCGCTAGTGATTCCACTATTATTAGTGAACAATAATGGAATAATTCCTTGATAGAAATAGGGGACATAATTTACATGGATATAGTAAGTCTTGCTTGGGCTGCTTTAATGGTAGTTTTTACATTTTCCCTTTCACTCGTAGTATGGGGAAGAAGTGGACTCTAGAGGTATTACTAATTTTGAGTTGAAGAATCAAAGCATATCAATTTTTTTTGTATAGATGATTTTTTTTTTTCTTTTTTGATTTGGTTTTTATTTGTTTCCCCTCTTGACTCATCAACGAGAAAAAAAGTTCTGCTATATTATTAATTGGATCCACATCCTCTATGGGAAACAACCTATAGATAGGAATTGTCCAAGGAAAGACTATCAAATAAGATCTTACCTTAGGCAAGTCGCATATTATATTGCGTACTAAACTTACCAATTGTTTTCTTATTTTCGAAATTTTATCTATATTATATGCTTTTCTATAGGCTTTATTGACTCATTTCATATTTTATGAGTCACTTCATGCCGAAAGAAAGAGTGAAAATGATGGGTTTTCGGGATCCGAAGAAATTATCAGAGAACCCCTTGGTCAGATGTTAACTGCTCAATCAATTACTTCTTCGGTATGCCCATACTTTTTTTTTTGAAAATAATCCGAGATCTAGCAATGAGAGCCGTAATTTTATTAATTGCTCTTTTCAGTTATTTCAGATTGATTGGAATCAAGACAAATTAAATAGATGAAGTAAAGAAATCGAATTGGGATACTATGTACATTCCATATATCAATACATATATCAAGAACATATAGATTGTAGATTAATCTACATTAAATTAAGCCTTTCTTTTTATACAGTACAACTTGTTAGATTACAATAACAAAAATAGTGAGTATGGTAGAAAGATTCATATATTTCTTTCTACCATACTATCGGATCTCATAGAATACTATAGCGCTGATTCTAGTCTGCTCATTTCGTAATAAATGGAAATTTTAATTTTAAATTTTTGGCAATATCTTTTTTTCCAAAGGGGCCCAACCGGGAAAAGGACCCCATATAACCAATTATGTAATTTATTCTCTTTTTTTTTTTTGGGGGGGGGAATCTTTCAAAGGTCAAATTTAAAACTTCATGGAACGGGTCAAATTTTTAAAAATTCATTTCTAATAGATAATGCTAAAAGAAGTTCGAGAAAAATAGTTCAATTTTTCCTTTTTATTGGATCATTTTTTAAAACCAAATTTTTAACGCATTTGGGCACCCCAAATAGTAAGCCCCCCCCGGGGCCTGTTTTCCGTCAGTTCGGGATATTTTTTAACCGTTTTGGGCCCCCGTATAGGTAAAATTTTTCCCTCATTATCACAGGGGATCCTAAAAAAAAAAGATTTTATATCGAAAAAATATATACTTCGACTTTTTTGTGAAAAATTGGGGGGGGGGGCCGCAAACACAAGAGTACTGTACGCTTTTTTTTTGGAAAAGTTTGGGTTTTTCGGAATTATTGGAAAAATTTCCTTACGGAAGAAGAAGTTTTTTCTTTCTTTGATCTTCCAAAGATCTTATTCTACTTCGCGAGATTTTATATAGGGGGAAAGGGTTTTGGGGGGGTAGGGATATTACTTGAATTAACGATCTAGTCAATTATAAATGAGTTTGGGCCTACCCAATCATGGAAATTTTAAATTTTTTTAAACTCCTAAATGTTTCAATGAAGAATCATTTTTATATGAAATGCTTATGCGGGAAAAGTAATTTTAAATTCCCTTTAGTTTTCCCCTTTTTCTTCGAGTCTTATCAGCAAAAAACGATTTTAAGATGGATACATAAAAAAAGCGTGGCAATAAAAAAATGAAAGGGCAGGTTTTTGGGGAGGGTTTTTTGTTACCTATCTTTTTTTAAATTTTTTAAAATCTTTTTTGTTTAAAAAAAAAAAAAGAAAAAGGGAAAATTTATCTACTCCATCCGACTATTTTGGGGGGTTTCGAGCCCCGGGCAACCCATTATGATTAATATATCGAAAATTTAAAAAATCATCCGTATTCTTTTTTCTAACTCAATCTATTCTTTCCCTTCAGATTAAAAAAATTTTTGAGGGAATTCCCATAGAAAAGTTTCTAAAATCTATGCATGGGAAAATATTGGTTAAACCAGGGGAAATAAAAAAGTCATGTTATACTGTTGAATAAAAACCCCCCAATTATCTATTTTTTATTTCTTGATATAGTATTGATAAAAGGAAAAGTAAAATAGTATCCCAAATTTTCGATTTCTTTCCTTCATCTATTTAATTTGTCTTGATTCCAACCCAATCTGAAATAACTGAAAAAGAAATTTAATAAAATTAAACGCTCTAAATTTGCTAATCTCGGTTTATTTTAAAAAAAAAAAAGAAGGGGCAACCGAAGAAGTAATTAAATTGACCCTTAAAAACTGCCCAAAGGGGTTCTCTGAAAATTTCTTGGGAAACCCAAAAACCCATCTTTTTTTAAACCTCTTTTTTTGGGCATAAAAGTGACCCCATAAAAATGAAATGAGCAATAAACCTAAAAAAAGCATAAAATATAGATAAAATTTCGAAATAAAAAACAAGGGTAAGTTTATACGCAAAATAAAAAGCGACTTGCCAAAGGGTAAATTTTATTTGATAGTCTTTTTCCTTGGACTTTTTCCTATCTATAGTTTTTTTTCCCAAAGGGGAAATGGGGTTTCCAATTAAAAATATAGCAAAAAATTTTTTTTTCTGTTGAGATAAAGGGGGAAAACCCAAATAAAAAAAACCAAAATCAAAAAAAAAAAAAAAAAATCATCTTTTAAAAAAAAAAATTGGATATCTTTAAATTCTTCAACACAAAATTAAATACCTCTAGACCCCACTTCTTCCCCATAAAAAAGGGGAAAAGGGAAAATTAAAAACTACCATTAAAGTCCCCAAGCAAGATTTACAAAACCCCCATGAAAATTTATGCCCCCTTTTTTTCCCCCCTATAAAAGGAAATTTAAAATTCCATTTTTGTTCACAAATTTAATAGGGAAAATAAATAGCGAAATATCAAAAAGGGTTTCCCGACCCCGATAAAAGGGGTAAAAAAAACCGCCTCAAAAAAATTTCTTAAAATTTTTTTTTTATAAATGGGAAAATTTAAGCACAAGTAAAAAGGCGCATGACCCTTTTGGGAAGCCCAAAAGGGAAAATTTTCCCCAAGAAGGAATAAAAAGGGCCCCTGTTTTTTTTCTTGGCTTCATTTCATTAAGAAAAAAAAAAAAGACATCAAAAATAAATCAAGATAAAACTTTGATCAAAACCCTTACGTCGCCTATGCCTAACGTTTGTCTCTGTGAAAAAATTTCGAGGGAACACAGGTTTATTGAAAAAAAATTTCCCTTTCTTTTTTTTTTTTCCAGTTTTTATGATATATAGAAATAGGAAATTTCCCCTTTTTTTGTTTTGGGAAAAATTAATCGTTTTCAATTTTTAAATTTTATTGTTCATTCTTATTTTTTTCCGATAAAAATGAATAAAATAAAAAAAGGGCCATAACGAAATGTTTGACTTTGAATAGAAAAGGGACGTTCGAATAGAAATAAACAAACATCACTGAAAACATTTTTAAAAAACCCTTTTTACAGAAGGTTTTTTTAAAAAAGTCGGGAAACACGGGAAAAAACAACAAAAAATTTTTTGGTTTTAAAACCCTACGACTTTAAAAGGAAAATGGGAAAAGGGAACATTTTGAACTATTTTAAATTTAAAACGGACCCGTAAACCAGGTCACAATTTTTTTTAAAAAAAATCAACAAATTTCCCTAGAATTTTAGGGGGGATGGGATTGTAATTATTTCTACTTCTTCGAGGTAAAAAAACCAGATCGAGGGGCCCTCGATTTAGGGGGGGCCCGGGGGAGAAATTTTAGTTAAATATGGAAAAATTTTTCCCTGATAGTCAAATTGATTCCCAAATTTTTTCCATTTCCTATAAAAAAAAAAAAAGGGCACTTTGTTGATACCCCTCCTACATTATTTTGTTTACTTCTAAAAGGTTTTTTGCCTAAAATAAAAGAACAAAACATTTTTTCATGAAGGTTTTAAATTAATAAAATCACTTCCCGATGGTTTTTTTCCGGGGAATTTTTCGTTTCGATTTTAATTTCCGGGTTCTTTTTTAAATTAAAGGATACGAGGGGAGTATATATGATCCCTACTGGGATCAAGTCCAAATTGAAATAAGCGTTAAAATTTTCCCCCCCAGAAAACTCGAATTTATAGACCCGCAAAAAGGGTTTTCGAAAGTTACAAGGATTCAAAGATTAGGGTTTTTTTTCAACTTCCCCTTCCCTTTTTTTTTCTTCCAATAATTATATTGGGAAAATTAATTTAAGGAACAACAACATAAAAATTTCAGGGTTTTCCTTTTCGAAAAATTTTTTGTAAAAAAAAGGGTCGACTAAATCCGTAGGGGGGGAACGAATTATAGTAATTTGTTCCAACCCGGACAAAAAACAAAAACAAGGAAATCTTTTAAAAAAGGACCCCTCTAAAAAAAGGGCCCCCCAAAAAAAAAAAAGGGATCCGCTTTGACATGAAAAAAATGATAAATCCATAATCTCGTTTTCTATTTATGAGATGTTTAAAGTATGGCAAAATCTATAGCAAGCCCCCCTTTTTAAACCTTTTTTTGAAAAATGTGCGTTTTCCCTTCCCACGTAAGAATAAACGTAAATCCCAAAGGGGAGTGATTCATTTTAAAAGCTTTTTTCCCAACAATACCTTTGTGACGTTACAATGTGGGGGGTCGGGAAATTTCTTGGCCCCTTCCGCTGGTACTTGGGGGATTAAAAAGGTAAAAGAAGGGGTAAAACCAAATTTGCCGCTCAAACGCCCCGGAAAAACTACCCGGACAGTGTAATCAAGGTATGCAAACGAGCCGAATCAAAAAAAAGGGTCCTGGCTCGGAAGAAAATGCAGCTTTAACGGGCTTTTCGTCGAAGTGGAAACAAAATTTTCCGTAAGGGGTTGTAACTCCTATGCCATAAAAAGGAAAGAAAACCCCCTAAAAAAAAAAACGTGTGTAAAAAAAAAAAAATGAAAGAGATTTAAAAGAGAAATAAATGATTAAATTTGATCTGATCAAATAATTTTAATATGGTTCGAGAGAAAGAAACAGTATCTACTGGGCCCACTAGGGTTAAGTGTGTTAAATTTCAAAGAAAGCCCAGTAGACTTTTTTAAATTTATGGACGTTTTTATTCTTTTCCCCCCCTTATAAAAGGGAAACAAGCTAAATACAATAGGTTAGCGATGCGAAGAGTTTGCTTGCAGAAAAAAAGGGAAACAGTATAAACCCCGTCCCAAAATTTTTAAAAAAAATACCAAAACGAGTATTCTCCCAAAAGAAAGGTATTGAAGAATCAACCATAAAAATTTTTTAAATAAAATTTGAAAAAAATTTGTATTAAGAAGTAATTTGTATGCAATTTGCAACGCGTCTTTTCGGTAAAGGGGTCCTTTTGGAAACCCTGCCCCAAGACATCACCCTTAAACCACCTTCGGTGGAAATCGTTGAAACACAAAAAGCATATAGCTAGCCTAAGGGAACCCAAATTTAAATTTTTTGAAATTTCAATTAAAAATCAGGGGAAAACGGGGATACATATCAAAACACCAAATAACTTTCAAGGGGAAGTTTTTCCTATAGATGTTTTAAATTCATCCCTGTCGAAATGCGAATTCTTAATTAAATTCTTAGGGAAAAGGAAAAATGAAAAACAAGAGATATTTTTTCCAAAAAAAAAAAAAATTATGGAAAAAATGGAATTTTTAACCCCCTAAAAACACTTCATGAAGCCTCCCCGAAATTTTTAATTGATTTTCATTCCTTTTCTACAGGGGAAAAAAGAAAATTTTCCATTTTGAAAACAATCCAAAAGGGTTAAATTTAAAACCCTTTTTTTACTTTTCATCAAGTTTGGGCCCAAAACTAAAAAAAAACGAAAAAAAAAACCCGCATAAAATATTTTTTTTATTGCCCCAATCCGAATTGCCCCCCGGGATCTATAATTCCCCTTCAAAAGGTCTAATATACACACATTTTTGGCCCTTTTTAAAATAAGAGTCAAGAAACCTTATAAAAAATTGGGAAAAATTTCGCATAAAAAGTTTAAAAAAACGGTATTGGCATTCAAAAAAATAGAAAAAGCTTTTTCAAAACCGATTTACCGAAGAATAAATTTTGAAAACATTACTTTTATTCCCTTTTTTTTTATGAACTAAAAAAGATGAAATATAAAATTAAATTTCTTTGACATAATATTAGAATATTTTTTCCTTTTGGGAAAGGAATCCAGAAATGTATAGATGTATCTAGGAAAATTTGGGACTTTGAAGTGAGTATTCCCTAGATACAAAACCCCACAAGTCATGCTATTTTTTTTCAAAATTTTGAATCAAATTTAAAAAAGACCTAAATTTAAGGGATTTATAATGGGTAATGTTGCCCCAAATACCCAACCAAAGAGCCCCAAACGGTAAAATCAAAAAGACTTTGCCCGCTACGGGGACGACGAAATGGATTTTAAAATTTATTAACTTTTCTCCAAAAAGGCATGGTTAATAATCTCGGGGGAAACTAAAACCCAAATTAAAAGAACCCCCAATAACTTATTTGGCACGGTACGAAGGGGGGGGGGGGGGAAATAGGGGAAAGAAATCCCTTTTAAAGGAAAATTTTTCCCAAAAGGGAAAGTTGCAAATGGATCCCCCGAGTTCCCCAATATTGAGGGTTTAGAACCGCTAAGCCTACTTTAAAAACCAATAGGGCCTAGAATTACTACTGGGAAAAAAATATAAAAGATCATTGGCCAGCAGGTTCTCCGAATAATTTTGACCCCCTCCCTTTAGCCCAAATTTTGCCCCTTAATTTCAGATCATTTAAATCAGGGTTTTTTTGGGTTTTTTGGATAGGTTTAATTTTTATAGACCATCCCCCCCCCAAGGAAACCCACACAAAATTTTCCCCACCCGGGTCGACAAGAAATTTAAAAGGGAAAAAATGGGTCCAAAACCATATGTTATAAAAATCAAATCTCTCTAAGAATATCCCCCAAAATATATGAATAATTCTATGTAAAAAAATGGGGGGGTTCCATTTTTTTCCCCAAATTTCAACTACCCATTTTAAGGAATTTTCTTTTTTATAAGTAAAGCTCCCCTAACCCAATTAACTTACAAAGTTCTTCATAATT
Organism: Lumnitzera racemosa; assembly: GCA_024138005.1. Taxonomy (NCBI): domain Eukaryota; kingdom Viridiplantae; phylum Streptophyta; class Magnoliopsida; order Myrtales; family Combretaceae; genus Lumnitzera; species Lumnitzera racemosa. The sequence continues at coordinate 10,095 of JAMXBC010000365.1, forward strand.
AAGTGCTTTTTTTGGGGCCCCGTCTCAAACCCCTTTCAATTGAACTTTTTAACCCCCCAAAATCTTGAAACTTTTTTTCTACAAAAGGGGTTTACTTGTTACTAATAGAGTCTAGGCCTCGGGTCTTCTTTAACCCCTTTTTCACTCCGATAGTTCAGAAATCGGGTCCCAAAGCAGAGGAAAGGGTCTTTCTATACAATTTTAAAATTTAAATAAGTAATTTTGCAAAACAAAATTTTTCCCTTTGGTCACAAACATTTATTCTACTGAAACTTAAAGGAACCTGTTTACAGGGCTCATTTTCTGTACGATATTATCGGTCTCATCAGAGATCATAAAAAAAGATTTTTTCAAACAAACCAGCCTATCCTCTTATGGGGGTTTTTACGGGGGTTGGAACAAAGACAAAATTTGGGTGTGAATTTTCCCAAAGTGGAAAATAAGGGGGAAAAATAACTATCTGCATGGGTCCCAAAACCAAATTAGGGGCAAAAACACATCCCATAATCCATTTTCCCCTTCGGGGGAATTTTACTTCAACTATTTTTCAAATTCAAATAAAGAATACTATATTGTAAGGTGCTATTTTTAAGGGAAAAAATCAAAAAACCCTGTCTTAAATTTTTTTCAAAAATCCATATTTGAAAAAAAAGAAATACTATTGTTCCTCCCTCCCATGAAAAAGATTGATTACAAAATTTTCTATGAAACATATTCTCTATAAAAGGCCAAAATACCTTGTTTTCTATCATTAGGAAAAGCATTAACCTTTAAAAACGGGAAATAAGAAGAGGAAAAACAAAAGTGTGTAAACTAAAAAAAACGATCAAAGTGGGTTTCCCACCCTACACCCTTTTTCCCCGAATAACTCGACCAAAAGGGGATCCTATTAAAAGAATAGCTTTTTGGTTTCGCCTGTTTCAATTTTTAAATCCCCAAAAACCAATTTGGTCCCAAGGGAGGGGAAAAACCATTTTTCCCCAAAGGATGCGGTCAAAACAGCCAGAAAACCCAAAAACCCGTAACCCAAGTCAATTTTGTGGGGTTTTTAAAAAACCCCCAGTGAGATACACACGAAAAACGTCAAGATCATCATTAAGACCATCATACTTGCCCACCATTTGATGGAAATGATCGATTAACCAACCAAAGTTTCCCTTTAGCATTATCAAATTTAAAAGAAGCAAAAAACCTCAAATAACCCGTCGGGCGATAGAAAAGGTCATAGCAAACCCCGTAGCTTTCTTTTACCCAAAAAACCCAAGGGAAGCGTAATTCCTCCTAGACCAAAAAAAAATATGGTTTCATGAGGGAACAAATTTTCTAGTTATATCGTCGCAAACGCCTGAATTTCGAGACGTTTCCCTTTGAAACCCAAACATAAGGGCTTTTATTGAGATAGGGAAAACCCAAAAATACTCCCCCCCTGAAACCGATCTGAGAATTTCCTCTCGTACACTCAAACAAAAAAACCCAAATATTGGGTTTGGGATATGAAAAAGAAACTTTGGGAATAAAAAAATCTCCCATTCTGAGTGAGGAATTTTGAACCCATTAAAAAACCCAAAAACTTTTATTTGTGGTTATAAAGTCAAAATATCAAATTTGGGGCATTTTGTCTTTTTGTTGACATTACAAGGGCCCCTTGAAAACTTCATTTACCCAAAATTTCTTTGATTTTTTTGTGGGGCAATTCCGCTTTATTCTTGTTTCTTTTTTATTTTAAAGGAATTCTCCTTTTTTAAAGACCCTATGAATCGATTAAAAATCCAGATTCATTACCGAACCAAAATGGTTTAACCCAAAAATTCAAACTAAGTCCAAAGATTCCGAGAAAAATTTTTTCGATCATCACTTTTTGAATTTAATAGATATATATAATGACTAAAAACCAAAAAAAGCTTTTTCCTTTTTTATAAAAAAAAAAAAAAAAATTTTTTTAAAAAAAAAAAAAAAAGAAAAATCCCTTTTTATTTAGAACTTAAAACTCTTTGGAAAAATTTTTTGGAGTCCCCCGGGCCCCGGGTTGAAATTAATAAGAATCGTAGTTTTTATTTTTTTGATCAATTTCATATAAATTCCCCGGGTTTCCCGATACTAGGGGTGAAAATCCGAAAAAGTAAAAACCCTCCTTCAAGATGACGACCCATTTTTCTGTACAACAATAGGGGTCCAATTTTAACAAGTCCCCACACTCATAAACCCCGGAAAATTCAGAAAGAAATTCCACATCCCAACTAAAAAACCCCAAAAAAACAAAAAAAAATTTAAAATACCAAAATTATCTAATGGTAGAAAAAAACCAAACCAAAATGCTTCCTTGTATTTAAAAACAAAAAATTCCGGTTCAATTTTAATCTAGTTTAAAATTTATTGAAATTCCCCTCCCGTAAAAAAAAAAGTTTTTAAATTTTTCCAAAAAAATAGATAGGAAAACCGCAAATAGAGCCTTCGACCCCATCAACGGAGTTTGTTCCCCATCCAGGGGCTACTTTACCCATAAATTCCCAATTCCAAAGGTTTCAATAAATCCCCTACAACAGTTTGTCTTGGTTCAGTCTAGAACCCCCCCAACGGTTTGGTTTAGCCCCTAAATCCCATTTTGTATTCATTGAGATCTGTTTTACTTTGTATCCCCTTCCGTTGTAAATAAACCCATCTTATTATAGAATCCATTTTGGTCTTGAAATTATATAAAATGGAAACAGCAACCCTAGTCGGGCCCTCTCTATTCTGGTTTTCTTGTAAATTTTACTGGTATGGGCCTTTTTATTCCCCTTTTTTGGGGAGCCCCTCAAAAACAAGAAAATCCATTTTGAGGAACAGGGGGCAGTTTAACAACAAGCCTCTCAAAATTTGGGGCTTGTTGCTTCAATTGATATAAGAAAAATCAAATTTTACCCTTTTTTGTTTGGGAAATTTTCCCGGGGGTTCTCGAAAAAAAATAGCGAAAAAAAATTACCCTAGAGTCGATACTAAGAGGAATGGGAAAAAACCAATGCTTCCATAAATTCGCTCGTGTTTACAATTATAGCTTCCCTACCTTTTATAAGATTCCAATAAGATTTCCCCTTTCCTTAATCTATGTCAAACACAAAAAGATAAGCAAAAAACTAAAAAGAAAAAAACTTGTATCAAACTACTTGTCTTTTTGTAAATTTTTGGTTTTCCAATTTTTGGGAAAGCCCAAATTTTCCCCTTGAGCCCCAAATCCCGGGGCAATACCACAAAAAAATCTCTGAAAAAGGTTCTACACCAGGCCCCCAAAGTGTCCAAAAGAATTTGCAAAAGCAAAAAGAAGCAAACCCAAAAATAAACCAAACCCCCGGGCTGCTACGAAAACAAACCCTCCGATTTCAAAGACACATCTAATTCAAAAATTTTGCCTAATTGAGCGCTCTACATATTTTTTGACAGTAGCAGGATCACAATAACTAACCCCATTTTATTCCCCCACCATAAACTCAACATTTACACCCACTTGTTCCCACACTATACTTTCGATTCTCCCTTCTTAAAAAAAGGGAAAGTCGGCTCTAAAAAATTCCGTCTCCTCAAACCCAAAAAAACCCGAAAAGTTTCAAAAAAAAATAGGGATAACACGTACAAAAATTTACGTCCTTCTTTATCTTTTAAAAAAAAGGATGTCCTAACCACCCAACACCATTCCACCCCGTTGTCCATTAAACCCGGGTCTGAAAAAGCCCCCCCTTTTTTCCCGGGTTAAATTTCCGGGTAAACATAAAAAGCCCTTTTTTTTTGGGGAATTTTTAGACCAAGCTTCTTTTAGAAACTTTGATTTTTGGCTAACCCATCAAACCAAAAATCTTCGAAAAATTTCTTTCTGGAAATTTGCCCTGATCCCATTGTTTAAAGAGTGGGACCAAATAATTCAAAAGGGGTTGTTGTGGGAAACCCAAAAAAAATAGTTCCCGCAACAAAAAAAGCTGCAAAAAAGACAAACGGCGTCTACAAAAGGGGCGGTTTCAAAATTCCCCATAAAGCAATTTCCCTTTGTATAGACGTTGAGGGGGGATGGGCACTAAAATGAAATAGGGCCCGCTAATATGCCTAAAGTAAAATGCTGCAATATGATGAAGGGTATTCCTCCCCCGGGAAAAAAGGAAACAAAAAACCCCTTTACCCCCACGCTGATTTTTTCAGGGTTTTACCTTTCCCCGGGGTTTGTCCCCTAAGGACCCGGGCACCCCCTATTTCCAAAGGAAACCCTACAATCCTGTTACATGAAATGCCCAAAACCAAAACAAGCCCCCCTGAAAGAAAAAAAAACAAAAGAATTCCAAAATTTTTGGGCAAATCCAAAGAAGGGTTTTTTTTTTTACGTTCATCACAAAATATTTCTAAAACCCAAAACACCCAATGGGCCCAAAAGCTCTAAGAAGCACAAGGCCCCGAAAACACAATATTTTCACCGGCTACACCTTTTGTTAAACCCAAAACCAGGATTCCTTAAAGTTTTCCCCCTGGGGATACTCCAACCGCCCCCCCGGGAAATTTGGGTTTTTTCCCCAAACGAGTCATGAAGGGGTTTAAAGAACAAACCCTTTTCCCCCACAAAAGGATTTTAAGAACGGGTCAGAGGGGTCAAAAACTGCTAATCATATAAAGGGCCCTCGAACCCGGGCCCCAAACCCCAACAAACTTATCATTAATGGACAGAAAAACAAACGACCGGAAACATTCAATACGACGTAGAACATGATTTCCAAGGTAAACCCCTGTAAAAACCTTTTTTAAACAAAGAATAATAGACACTATGTAACTTTATTGGGATTGGGAAAAAAAAAGCGGGGGACCCCTTTCCCCCCTTTTTTGGGGCCTTTCTCAGATAAAGGGTTAATATTTGTCTATTGTGTTTTTTTGGGAAAGTCAAAATGGAACAATTCGGGTTTGTTGGGAAAAAAGAGAAGCAGATCTATTCTAAAATCCGATTTAATACCAATACGCAATGGGGTTGATCCCATTTTCATGAACGAAACCTACATATTTGTTTTAAATTTTTCAAAAGAAAAAATTTTGTAAAAATTTTTTCCCAATCTATGGATAAAATCTAATAAAAAAAAATTATTAAAAAATAAAAAAGCATTTTAACTTTCCCCCCATCAAGTGAAATTAGTACTTTAATTTTTTTTTCTCTTTCATTTTATTCCTATTGGGGGTTCCAAAAATACCTTTTCGAAGTCCCCCGGGGAGGAAAATGCCCCCTTGGGTTGACGTATAGTGCGGCTTGTCAGATATAATTGGTTTATTTTGGGATTTTCCCTTTTTTCTCCCCCGAACCCGAATCCTCCTTTTTTTACCCAAAAAAGATTGAATTACAAAAATTTGGAGCGTGAAGTGCAATCAAAAGAAAATTTGATCCATTTTGTTTTGGGGGGGATTCAAATTAAAATTATCAATTTAAAAAAATTTTTGGTTTTCTTGGGTTTGGGCCAAAAAAAATAAGTATTTCCCGGCCCGTTTAGACAAAACCCAAAATTGGGAATTTAAATTTTTGGTAATCTATTTAAAATTCCTAATACTTATCTAATACTTTATCATAGATCCTAAAAAAACATAGATCATAAAAATTTTTTAAAAAAAGAAGAGGAATCTCAAACCTTTTTAAACAAGCGAGTAAAGAAATTGATAAATACGTCGGAAAGTTTTTTAGAAGATGGAAAAAAGAATTGAATAAGTCATAGGAAAAGGGGGTAGTATTAGGGGGAATTTTTTCCTATATGTCAAATAAAAATTTGGGCATATTTTTAATTTTTTCCGGGGTAGGGGCAAAACCTAAAAGAATTTAAAAAAAACCCCCTCAGGAACCCAAAAAAATGAAAATCGTGAAAATTTTGGGTTAGATCCGATGAAAAAATATATCAATGAAAAATTTTTTCGATAATTTAAAGGGGTTTTTTTTCTATTTTAAAATATAGATGGTTTTTTTTATTATAGATATAAATAGAAAGAAAATTTCCCAAAAATCACTCGAAAAAAGGAAAAAAAAGCCATTTTTTTAAAAAAATCGAAAATTCGATTAGAAAAGGGAAAAAAATCCTTCTATGGGAAAAAAAAAAGAAAGGGGAATGAAATTTTATTTCATTGATTTCTTTTTTTTTTCGAAATTTTTGGGGAACCCTAAACACAAAAGGTGCATGTACGGGTCTTTAAAGGGGTACAAATTTTTTTCCTCATCAAACCCACTTTAACGAGAAAATTATTTTTTTTGGCCAAAAAGGGTTTATAGCGAGATCCCCAAATCAAAATTAAATTTGGGCTTTTGGGATATCCCCAGTATAGAGAATGATAACAAGGGTCTGTATTTAAATTTATAAACTCTCCTGAGGGAGGGTAATTCCCGGGGTAAACTAATTTTTTAAAAACAAAGCAATTTGTGCAACCCGATGTTCATACAATATGCATGGGATTACTGCTTCAATGGGATCTTTTTTTCCTGGTCCCGGGGGAGAGAAATTTCCAAACGTCTAGCAATTTCCCCCAAAAGCTTGGCGCCAATGATTTTTTTAAGAAAAAAAGAAAAAGCCTTTTGCCCTATGAAATAAGTAAAAAAAGCAAAGGCACTTCGAATTTGATATAGAAATTTTTTTTTTTAAAAAAATTTGATTATATATCGAAAGAGTAAAAAATAAATGAAATTTTTATAAAATTTAAAGGGATTTTCCCCTTTTATCTTACTATCGGAGCCCTTTTTACGTCACAAACTTTTTTTTTTTTCAAATCCCCATATTTCTAATAGAAAAAAAAAAGAAACTTTTTTGGGGCGGGAAACACAGATGAGATAAAAAATAGATAAAACAACGGAGCCATCATAGTTTTTTTTGGAACTGCCTGAAAGGAAGGGGTGGTAATTGGAAACATTTGCCGATCCGGATCGGATAAAACCCCCTATCACTCTATTTTTTTTTTTTCTTTCTTTTGAAGGAAAGGGGGAAGGGAAATTCCATTTTTAGAGCCATAAGCAATGCATAAAGAAGCCCCGTTTCGGGTTTTCTCAATTCAATTTTATCCCTTTTTTTTTTTTATTATTCTTTTTCTCCTTTTCCTCAATCATCATGCGAGATAAGGAACTTTTGTTCTATCACGGGGTAATGATACACAACCTGCGATTCTTTTTATGGGCCAAAGGGGAAAAATTTATCCTGGAAGCGAAGAACTACTAAAACCCGGGCGAAACCAAAAACAAGGGTTAGTAAAAAGAAGGGGCAAACCCTTAGGGGTTGTACCCGAAGTTTGGGGAAAGGGATTTTTTTAAAATCACAACAAAGCCCAAGCCAGGGAATTGTTATCTTGTACGATTAAAAAAAATAGCACGATCATATCAAATACGCAACTTGAGATTTTTTTCGATATCGGGTTTCTAATATTTTATTCATTTTTTTATTAAATCAGAAGAAAATTTCAAATCTTTGGGTAGGTTTGATCAAACCAGCCTATCAGTATGTATACAATCGCATGCCACATAAACAACATTAAAAACACAAAGCCAATCAGAATGTCACGAAATCCCCCGCCTTTGGGGGTGCCTCACGCCGAGGAAATGTACTAACACATCCCTTTCATAGATCTGCGCCCGCCTTTATACAGTTTGATACTAAATTACTATTTTTTGAAAACAGGAATTAAAGTAGTAGATCTTTTTGCCCTTATCGCCGTGGGGGAAAATGGACATTTTGGGGGCTGGATGGGTAAAAAAGTACTTATTAGGGAAATTTACAACAAAATTCTAAAGCTCATGGGGGCGTATCCCTATTTGGCGGAGTAGGTGAACTACTCGTGAAGGAAATGACCTTTACAAAAAATGAAGGAAAAACCGATAATTAAAAACAAAATATTTCCGAATCAAAAGTAGCTCTAGTCTACGGGCAATGAATGAACCCCCCCGGGGCTCGTAGGAGTTGGGTTTTACTGCCCTAACTATCAAATATTTCCGAGATTTAATGAACAAGACGTACTTCATTTATTTTGACAATTCTTTTCCCTTTCTCCCCGGGTCTAAGTATCCCCTTTTTGGGTAGAAGCCTTCCGCTGTGGTTACACCCCCCTTAGTACCGAAATGGGATCTTTACAAGAAAGGATTACTTCTACTAAAGAGGGATCCATAACTTCTATTCAAGCAGTTTAGTCCTCAGACGATTTGACCGATCCTGCGCCTGCTACCATTTGCCCATTTAGACGCGACACCGTACTATCAAGAGGATTAGCGCTAAAGGATCTATCCAGCGTCACCCTTTAGATTAAACGTCAACTATCCCCAACCTCAACTTTTGGTGAGGAACATTATAAAAACTGCGAAAAGGGGTTAACAAACTTTAAAAAGTAAAAAAACTTCAGGACTTTTATAGCTACCGGGGTTTGGATAATTTTTCCCAAGAGGTCGAAAAAGTGAAGGAAAAAAAAAATTTTTGGGGGTTTTCCCTTATAAATTTTTGTGAGGTTTTAGGGCCCCCCGGGTTGTTAGTGTAAAAAATTGGGGGGTTTAAAATTTTTTGGAAAAATTAGAATTTTTGGGGTTTTTTTGAGGTTGAGAAGCTCTAAGGCTACGAATTTAAAAAATGAGAGTAAATTGAAGAAATGCCTTAAATCTTTTTGAAAAACCCCAATCGAATTTTTTGGGGTTTCCGAAGTGAAAGAAACGTTTTATCTACTAATAGTGGAAAAATTGGCGTAAAAACCAAATCACCGCCCTTGCCACAGCTTAATAAGGTATATTTAGAAAAACGCCTTAACGACCAATGGTTAACATGGCTCTGATGGGGCGGTTTTTTTCTAAATAGGCAATAATGAGATCACTAAAGTAAATGATGCGGAAAAGGGATGACATCGATCCCAAGAAGCTCGGAAAATTTTAACTGCGGGAAGCTAAATTTAAAGGGAAAACTGAAGGAAAGAGACAAACAATTGAGGCAAATCACTGTCAGACAGCTAGGACCGAGTCGAAGCTCTCAATCCGATTTCATAACTAATTAAATTGGGGGGGTGCGTACGAATAACAAAGGAACTTCTGTATAAACAAGGTTCGGTTTCTACACCTTTTTTTCTTCCGATCGAATACAATAAAAAAAAAAGCAAGTGGGTTCTTATGCAATGAAAAAAAAATTCAATTTTGAGGAAAAAAATAAAAAAAGAAGGGGGGCAGAAAAACTTATTAATACCATGATCTGGTATCTAAAAGTTCTACCCACTATTGGGTTTGAACCAATACTCCCGCCGTATGAAAGCAATACTCAACCACTGAGTTAAGTAGGTCATTTATAAAATCACAAAGAGATACAAGGGGAAACTCAACGGATTAAAAATTTCCAATTTTCCCTTTTCTAAGAAATTTCCAATCAAAGAGATTATGTAATCATGTATATTTAACTGACAAAAAATTTATCACATATAGATATGTATAACAAACAAAAGGGGTATAGCCACGGTAACACCTGTTTACACGTGCCCCAAAATGTTTTCAGAGGAGTTCCATCACATCATGTAATCAAAAGAATTTCTTATTGAAAAATCGATGTCTTTTCCAAAATTTGTTGGGGAACAAAACAAAAAACAATGGGCCTGATCTGAAAAAAGGGTTTTTTCGACCGATTCGGGTGCCCTTTAAGCTCAATGAACCCTTCTTGATTTGAGATATGATAGGTGAATACCCAGTCTTTTATGCTAAAATAATGAGTAAAAGGGAAACCAAAAATTTTCTTTTTCCCTATAACTTTAAGGTGTATAAGTTTCATATGGTTTTTTTTTAGGAAAGCGAGGGGATAGAGACTTCATTTACTTACGTGACCGGCAAGAAGCAGACCTCGTCAGATAACCCTTCTTGAAACACTTTGGTAGTGCCCGAATCGAATAAAATAATGAATCAAGAAACATGGAGCCATCTCTTTATTTTATTGGCAAAAAAAAAGATGGCAGACTACTGATATTTCTTCAGCTAATGAAGAGCCCAATGCAAAAAAAAAGCATTTTGGTCTTTGAAACAGTTAATCATTTTATAAAGATCAGTTGATCTGTTTTACCAGAAGTTACGTTCGGGGTCCGTAAGCCCTAATATAATGAATTAATAATATAAAATTCGATAAATTTTAGAAATTCGAAAAAATATTAATTAGATTAATATAGAAATAGAATTTAAAATTTGAAATAATTAAATCGAAATAATATCAAAACTATAAAAGATAAATATTATAGAAATACCTAATTGTATTCTATTCTTTCTTGTTTGGGAACTGTTCGCTTACAGGTTACTTGATTTATCAAAAAACTATTCCACAAGTCTCCTCACGGGGGATCGCTCAGAGCATAATATAAAACTAAAAACAAAAGCGCTTGCACAAAACCCCAAAATGGGTATTTTTTTTATCTAATCTCAGTCAGATAAAAACCCTTTTTTTCTTTTTTATCTTCGAGAAGTAAGTCCTTAATTAAATTATTTAAATTTAGTTAAATTTTTTGATTTTACGAAAAAGAGTTATTTGTGCGAATAAAAATCAACATTTTCGAATGAATTTTTTTTTTTCGTGACATAAGTTGAATTTGAAATTGTTAAAGAACATACGGAAAATTTTTTTTTTTATCCCGATTTTTCCCGATTACTATTTAGTAAACTGTTTAACAAGAAAAAAAAAAAGATTCTTTTTGATAAATTCAAATTAGGAAAAGGGAAAAAACTGAATTTCACCTTCTTCTGCTTTTCCTATGTTAAGAATTCAAATATAGAAAATCAAATAGAGAGATGAGTATCTTTCTACCCCTATCCCCCAAGAATCCCTTTAATTCTAACAAATTTCAGGAATTTTAAAAAATTCTTTATTTTAATGAAATTAAAATTAAAAGACAAGAATAATTACATACAAAATTTTTTTAATCTTTCATGTAAAAAGACGAATAAGCGCATTTATTTATAAAATTATACTTTCCCTTGCACTTAGAAATTTTATATATTCATTTAGATATCTTATAATAAATTCTATTTAAAATTAGAAAACAATTCTAATGAAATCTTTATAACGGGAAAAATATTAAATCGAGGTACCCTTTCTATAAAACTCTCAACGATTTAAACTTCCCCTCTATTTTTGTCCCTTTTCTGGCCTAGTTTTTTCCGCAATTGCAAGGGCTTCTTATCTCTTCATGTCCAAAAAAAAAAAGATTTTTTAGATTGAGGGGTCCAAATCTCATCTTTTTTAAAAGACTTAAAAAAATTCTATTTTTTAAAATAGGGTAAAGGGGGCAGCTCCTAGAACAAAAATAAATAAAGGAGCTCTTAGTATGCGTAAATAGATGGGGAAATGACTTATAGCTAAAAATAGATGGGAATCTAGCCAAATGGGAAGTCAACGTATCTATATGTATGTAAATCATAGGAGATCATAAAAGGGGATTCTTTTTTTTGGGACCTAAAAAATTAGATGAATTACTCCTAAGGGTTTACATCAAACAAAAGCGCTAGTTAAAATGAAGTTACTTCGCAAAATAAAAAAAGGAAAGTCAAATTCATTTGGGATTTTTTTTCCTAAATTTCCAAATAAAATGAAACCCGGGATCTGTATATTTGGCGATCAAACATATAGGATAGAACTATATGGGGTCTCAAAAAATAATAATTTCGCTGGTTTTACCCTTTTTTTTTATTTTCATTGGGTTTCGTATTGGTTGGAGCTTCGAGTTACCCGGGTAAGAATTTGATATTTTATTTTCCTCTTAGCAAAAAATTTTTTTTTTCAAAAGGGGACGGATGTCTTCTACGGACGCAGGCTCTTTATTATTTTCCTTTTTTTGGGTGCACAATTTCGGGGAATGTGGGTATGCTATGACGGTTAAAGAAAAAAAAAGGGAAATCGTATTTTTCGTTGGGGATTTTCCGGGAAAAAATCGCCCGCATCTTCCTACGATTCCGTATGAAAGAATTCAGTCCATCCGAAAGAAGTTAAAGAGGGTATTTATGCTCTCGGTCCTTTATATGGAAATAAAGGGGCGGGGGCCTTTCCCTTTTGACGCGACTGATAAATTTTTGACTCCGCGAAAATTTAGCAAAAAACTTCTGAATTAGCCCCATTTCTTGCGCGTGCCCAAAGAATATTTTAATGAACTGAAGAATAAATTCTTTTTCCTCGGGAAGGGAAAAAATTTTAAGAACCAAAAATTTTTTTAGAACGTTCATTCAAACCAAAAAGACGTATCCAAACATCCATAAAAAAGAAAATTTTTTTTTTCCACAATTTTTTTTTATTATGTGCATGGAAATCCATCCAACCAATTTTAGTAAAAAAAAAAAAAACCAAAAGAATAGATTTATCTCGTATAGCAAAAGATTTTGAATAAAAAAATTTCTCTTTTTTTTTTTTTAATTTTTATTTTCAAAAGGAAAGATACTTTTAAAACAGATGGATAAAATCCCTTAAATTATCTCCCTTTTTTTTTGTCAATCGACCTTTCTTTTTTGTTTATTAATGATCAAAGAATTGATCCTTCTAAGGGTAACTTTTTTGTCCTTTTTTTCCGCCATTTTTGACACAATATTCTTCATAATATAAAACTCTCCCATTTTTCCTGGGCTATGCGGAGTGTAGCCGCAAATTTTTTTTTTAAACCTTTCTTGATAGACAGAAAAGGGGAAATTCCCTTTGGTTTTTAAATTTGAATAATTTAAAATTTATTACTTGAATTGAATGTTCTTTCAGAAATTTATCAAAAAGACTTCGAATTTGATCAATTGAAGTATCTGGGAATGGAAACAAGATTTTTTTTTTTTATTTCTTCATTCCAATTCAAACAAAATGGGCTCTCATTTTTATTTCTGTATTTTTTCGAGATTAAGGGCCCAACCACTGAATCACAAAAAAAAAAGGAATAGCTTCAAGGTTCAAACCTTTAAAAACTTATTTTTGTTGAAAGAAAATCGATCCCCAAATTTTAACAATAGGTGTTTTCATTAACAATTCCAATTTACAGTGCAAAAAAGGGAAAAAAGAAATCATTTCTTCCTTTTCTAGTCTACATCTAAGTATTTTTTCCCTGGGGGATCTCTCTATTATTTTAAAAAAAGCTCGAATCTTGGATTACTAATTGGGGGAATATTAGACAATCCGAAACCTTTTTTACTGATATTCAAGAAAAAGTATTCTTGAAAAATTCATAGAGTTAGAAGAAATCTTCCTGTTGGACAAAATGAAAAAAATACCCGGAAACACATCTAAAAACGCTTGTCCTAGGAATCCATAAAAAAACGACCCAAATTGATTAAAATGCACAATGGGAGCTACCACACGTTTTGCACTTATCACAAATAAAACTGTTTCATTTTTTTAAGGGGTTTTTCTATTCTACTAAAAAGAACTTTTTTATCTGAACTCTTGGTCAAGAATTCCTATATAACTTAAGTACACAATAAAAGCTTTTCCTATTTTTTTATTAACTGATTTATGTTCGTTTCCCATCGCCCCATGGGTGGGAATAAAATTGGCATGTCTACAAATTTTTTGATTTGCTCATAATGAGCAAATTAAAACTGGTCTGTTTCCACTTTTCCAGTCATTCAGATAAAATTTTTAAAATTTTTGGATTTTTCGTTATTTAAACGTGAATCCCATCATTTGTAGTGTTTTATCATTCAATAATGACTATCCAACTCGAATATTTGTTTTTTTGTACAAACAAAGCATTTAAAGACACTTACTCCCCTTTCTATCCGAGGGGATTTCCCCTACCCTATATTCTAAAAAATTTATTTCATAAATAGCAGAATTGTGGATGGGGAACATACAAGCGACCTACCTAATTTATTGTAAAAATTTTGGAAAAAATATTGGACCATGCAAACTAAAAATACCTTTTTTTTTGGATAAAGAAAGAGATTATCGATCTATTTCCTATCGCGATGATATATATCAAACTCTCATCCTTTCAAATCATACCCCTTTTTTTCCAGCGGGGTTAAAAAATCCACGAAAGCGACCGACGATTGTAGTCTAATTGCCATTAGCTAATAACGCGTGGAATTGAGGTTCCCAAGCTATTTCCCTAACTGTTTTTTGAAGCAATTTTTCGAATTCCTTAATATGCAATAAAAAAATTTCTTGCAAGGAAAAAAAAAGGGGGTTTGGGACGGGGGAGCTGTTCTTTTTTTACCCGGGGGGTTTGAATTAGCCCCCCCCGATCGAAATTTCGCCCAAAAAAGAAAAGATAGGCAATTTTATTTTCAAAGCTACCGCCCCCCTAAAAAAAAAATTTTTGTTATAGGGCCGTTCCGGTCAGAAATATAGTGAAATTACCTTCTATTTTTCCCCCCGCCTTCTACTAAAAAAGATGTTTACTTCTTTAAAAAACCCCATAATGTAGGTGGGGAAAAAAGGAAGGGGGCAGATTTATCTGAAGGGGCAAATAACAATACATTTATAACGCAACCGCGGGTGGTATAAAAGTAAAATCATACGAAAAGAAAAAGGGGGGTATGAAATAACCAAACGGATACGTGGATGGACTCAAGTGGGTTTATATTATCCCCCCAGGACCAGAACTTCTTTTTTCAGGGGCGAATCTATCAAACTTATCAGCCATTAACGAGTAATCCTAATGTGGGGGGTTTGGTCAAGGGATCAAAATAGACTTCAAGATCCTTACGTTCCAAGACTTTTTTTCTCTTGCATCTGTTTTCTGGGGACAAATTTTTTTGTTCTTAAAAACATTTGAGAAAGGGTTAACTACCCTGCTTTTACTAGCCAAGCAACAAACAACCCTGCATCTTTTTTTTTCTCTCCCGCTTTTTTTTTTATT
>JAMXBC010000366.1:0-24822 GCA_024138005.1 Lumnitzera racemosa
GAAAAAAAAGCTTCCTATAAAAATGACCCAAAAAGGGGGGGATGCTTGTGTGTTTAAAAGGCCCAAAAAAGAAAAAAAAAATTTTGAAATGGGAAAAACAGGGAAGAGCAAAGTAAGGGAAAGCAAATATTTTTTGAAACATTTTACTTGGGGTATTGAAAATTTGTGATATGGATTAAGAGTGTATAAAAATGTTTTTTTAAAGTGTACAAAAGGTGGGATTTTTTTTTTTAGTTGATGATTTTTAAACTTGATTTTTTAGTAAGAGAATCTTAATCTAAACAGGGTGATCTAACTCTATTGAGCAAGTGATTGCAAGCTAAGTCTATTGCTAAAAATTTTTGCGCGCATATTAAATGATTGGAAAATTTTAAGGGGTAAGAAAAAGTTGCTTGAATTTGATTTTTTAGTAGGGAAAAAGAAAATATTTCCCAATGGCCTTAGGGGTTTTGGGTACCTTTATAATTTGGTTTTTGATGAGGGTTGAGTGGCTTGCTTTCCTTACAGTACCTTGTTTTAAAATTTGGCATATAGTTTTTGTTTGGGGGAAAAGAAATGACAAAAAGAAGGCCGATAAAACCATATAGCAAAAAATCCACACAGCAAGCTATGTCGAGAAATCAACATGTGCACCAAACAAATTTAAATAGCCAGGGCCCCTTGAAACTTAAAGTAAAAAAACCAGTTTCAAAATACCAGCGTCCACTCTTCCAACACAGCGAGACCCACCACAAGCCAAGACAAAAAATTTTGAAATGAGCCAACTCCATAAAAATTCACATATCAGGGGCCGGGTTTTGAAAGTGCGTTGAATTTTCTAGCCCCCCCCTTTCTCGTAT
Source organism: Lumnitzera racemosa (assembly GCA_024138005.1). Taxonomy (NCBI): domain Eukaryota; kingdom Viridiplantae; phylum Streptophyta; class Magnoliopsida; order Myrtales; family Combretaceae; genus Lumnitzera; species Lumnitzera racemosa. The sequence continues at coordinate 840 of JAMXBC010000366.1, forward strand.
ATGTTATAGACGGGGGGGGGGGGGGGGGGGGCAAAATATTTAAAAAAATCAAAGCTCCTTCAACCCAGTGAAAAAGGGAAAATGCCAATTGGTATCTATTTTTTAAAGAGAGCTGTTTCCCCAAAAAAGTTTTAGCTTACATCCACTGGGCTTTAAATTTTTCCCTTTTTTTTGTCCACTTGGGCCCCTATGAATAAAAAGTTTTAGGTCCTTTTCAATGACAAAAAAATAAGGTACAGAAGGACAGAAACCGGGAGAATACATACCTGAGAAAAAACCCAAAATTTAGGGGTTTTGAATATACAGTAGAGAGCGAAATCGAAAAAAAAAAAAAGGGGGAGAGAGAGGGGAAAATTTGAAGACAGTAGTTTTATTTTCCCAAACTTTTTTTTTTTTTAAGTAGCATTGTATAGAAAATACTTTAACATGGACATTTATTTTCTTATTAAATTTTTAAAAAATTTTTTTCTTTAATTTTAGGACACTAAATCCCTTTATTCTAGGGAACTACAAAATATCTCGAATTTTTAAATATATCAAGATAAAAACCCAATTTGAAATCAACAAATGGATTTGAATATATAAATTTTGGAAAAATTTTTCCTTTTTTCCTTATTTTTTCGATTGTTTTTATATCTTAAATTCTTTTTGGGTATTATATACGATATTATCCCAAATATTTTGGGTTTTCATTATGTTTTTTTTTATTTGTTTTGATATCGATATTGAAAAATAATTTTGTTATTTTTTGTTTATCGCCCAATCTTTTAGAAATTTTGCTATAACTTTTTACTTTTGGCCATCACTTTTTAGCTTTTGGGCCCACCCATTTTTTTAGCTAGAAAAAGTTAAATATATTCAACAACTTCCTTTAGCCGAATAAACATGGTTTTAAAATTTTTGAAAAGGCCGTCAAAAAGATTTTCGATTTTTAAATTTAAATTTCAAAAACTCTGTATTTAAATTTGGATTGGAAATATAAATTTCGATCATGCAAAACGTGCTTAAACCAATCTAACTAGAAAGTATTTTCCGGGTAAGCAGATTACAAATTTACTTGATAATTAAAAATAAATCCATAAATTACCTTAGGGGGGGTGGATTTATTCTATAAAAAAAATTCTGCTATTTCAAAGGAAAGGCCCAAATTTTTAAAGTAAGTTTATTTAAAAAAAATTCCTTTTTAGTCAATTTCGAACACACACTGTTTTAAAAATGAAAATAAATTTACAACCCCCAATTTGATTTTTTTTTTTTTTATCTCCTAGACTTAACCCCAAAGTGTAACAAAAACATTTAAATTTTAATTTTTTTCTCCTTGTTAATTATTTTTTACTCTTTTTTTAGTTTTTATTATTGGGTTTAAATTGTTTAAGGAAAAAAAACCCAAATAATTTTGTAACCCAACACCTAGCCCGCTCCCTAAGAATACACCTTTTAAATCAACGCTTATCTTTTTCCATGAGTCCCATTCACTTATTTTGGGGTAAAACTTTTTGTGACCGCTAAATATAAAAAAAAATTGAGGAAAATTTTTTTAATTGCAAAATTTAAAAAAGCTTAAGTGGGAAAATTCCCATAGTTAGGACCAAAACCCTAACACACCTTGCTTAAAATTTTTGGTTAGGGGAAAAAGTATTTGATTTTTTAAATAATGAATTTGGGTTTAATTTTAAAAAATGATTTGGGAAATTTAAACCCAAAAGGGGGAGGTTTTTTAAATAAATAAAGGGTGTAGTCGAGCCCAAAAAAAAAGTTAGAAGCTCCATTAGGTAAGGAGTCTAAACAAAACCCATTTAAAAAATAAGTTTTGAGGGTTTCAAAAGGGAAGGGTTAAAAAGGGGTTTTTTGACAAAACCCCCTACATTTGAATTAGCTCAGAGGTTATGTCAAAAGGGGTTTTTCAATAAGAACTCTAAATTCGAACCAACTCAGAGACAGGTTGGGGGTACTTGAGCTAAGAACTTTTTTTTAAGGGAAGTGACCCAAATTCCCTCATAAAACCAAATACATTAATTTTACCAATTTAGAAATGAAAAATTTTAAAACCCAAAGAATGATAAAAAAAATGCTATCATTTTCAAAACCTTTTGTATAAGCACAAAGGGTTTTTTGATAATAAATTAGGACCTTAAATGACGAAAAGACAAACCCAACCGAATTTAATTTAAGCAAGAAAATTCTGGGAAAGGGCGAACCCAAATCAAGCTTCAGGGCATTTCAAACATTTTTTTAGATTAAGGGGGCTGAAGTATATCTTTTTTTGGGGTTTGGGAAAATAGTTAATTAATATATGTAATGCATTTCCTAAATTTGTTATTTTGTAGAAATGTTTTCCCTTTACTGGATTGTTGTTATGCTCTCTAATTAAGTTCACAACTAGTTGTTTAAATTTAAGGAAGGGAACAAATTCAAAAACAAAAACTAATTTCAAACCCAAACATGAAATTGAAAACCTACTAAGAAAAAAGGTTAAAATTTCTAGTTAAACACTAAGCCTTCGGGGCGATAGTTGAAAGGTTTTTCCCCTTGGGAGGGGGAAATTGCTCCATTACATAATTTTTGGGTTTTTAGCCATAAGTCATTGCATTTTGCGAAAACCCATAATTAGATTAGAGTGAGCAATTTTTCTCTTTTCTTATGATGGACCCGGCAAAAATAAATTAGATGACTTTCCCATTCTATGCTTTTGCATCTGATAAATTGATTAACAATCATCCCCTTACTTTTTTTGCATAATGTATGCTTCCAATCCACCCCCTTTTACTAAGGGGTTATTTGCTCCTATCCCAATAATTTTTTTAAGCAATTTTCTAGAGATAAAACATACCCAAATTGGCCCCCTTAAGCTAGAAAAAGATATTTTAAAGGGTTTTAAAAGTAAGGAAAACTAAAGCAGATTTTATTTTTATTTTTTTATATTTTAGAGCCACAAAGGGCCCCTTTTAAGAAACCCCAACTTGATTCACAGTTAAATTCTATAACAAAGACCAAAAATTTTTTTACAAGTTTAAAAGAAATAAAATTTTTAAGAAAATTTTTTTGTTTATCATATAAAATTTTTTTTTCCTAAATGACTACAATCATAAAAAATTGGGGATACTTTTTGAAAAAGGTTTTTCGTATGTTCTTTTTTATATACCAAGTTTTATGATAACAACTAAAAGGTTTTTCTCCCCACATAGGGTGGTTTACACGGTTTTTGGATGGTTTGACTCTACAACTCAAAAGGGATGAAAATTAAACCCTTTTTGGATAAAACCTCAATAGCAACTTTAGTAACATGCCCAAATTTTAGGTTAAGTATCCCCCATCACGAAGAAAAATTTCAAATTTTTTGAAGCTCTAGCAAGCAAGATTTGTTTCACAATGTTTAAGCTAAGTAAGGGGCTTCAATTTTCCCCAAAAATTAAGGGGGAAATTTTTTCATTGCACTTTTTTGTTTATGGTGCTCCCCAAAAAAAATGGAATCGTCAACCTTTGGGTTTTAAAACTCTATGTTTTGATGGAAAGGCTGCTATAATTTTGTATAAGTGGAAAGTTTAAACTTTATTAAAGGGTTGGCCCCTTGGGCTATGTACCCTGGGCTCCTTTTCCCAAGCTCCCTTTCCCAGCATTGACATTTTTAAAAATAATGTATGTGGTTCCCTTTCCCCACTAAACTCAAAAAAATGTTTTGGGCCCTTACTTAATGAAAAAGGAAAAAATAACTTGTAGCTCCCTTTTTTCCCCCTTTAAAGGGGTAGCATTGAATCCCATAAAAAATTTTAAGTTTGGGAGAAATCTTAAGCAGGTGGTTTAAATCTTCTTAAGCAATGTATGTCTTCCCTTTCGACAAAAACCCCAAAACGAATTTTTTGGGTCTTTACTTAATGAGGGGTAAAAAAACTTATAGAAACCCTTTTTTCCCCCTTGTAGGAGGGGTTCAATGCCATACACAACCCAAATTAAGGATTTTAAAAGCTTGGGGGGTTTGAACAAACGTGAATAGCCAAAAAACCAAAGGGATGCTAATGGTTTGGTCAAAAGTAAGAGGCTCCCCCCTCCAACCTTTTTGCTTTTTTGAAAGTGTTTTAAACCAAAATACTTACAAAGGATTTTTCTAAAAATTTAATGTGATTCAATAGTTTTTTAAAAGAAAAAGTATATAAATTTTTTCTTTAAAAAACACATAAAATTTTTCTTAACACAAGTGTTTCAGAAAATTTATGTTTTTAAAGCCCCAAAAGTAGCATATTTTTAAAAAAATTTTTAAGTTCTTTATTTTTTGATCTTGCAAGTTTTTAGGCTTTTCATTATGGTACCCCTTAAAGTCAAAAAGTCAAAAATGAACAAAAAGGGGAAAAAAAAGAAGGAAACTTAAAATTTTAAAAACTACCAAGATAAACAGTAATTTTTTCCTTCTACTACAAGACGTCCCCTTGAATAGAATCAATCAATTTTGAAAAACTAAAGGGTATACCCCATCAAGGGACCCCAGCTACCATCAAGACAGGATACTTGACCTTGAAGCAAAAAAGCCCCATTTCATTAAAAGGAAAGAGGAGGGAATTTCCCCAAAAAGTTCCCCCAGTCATAAAAGATATCTTTTCTTTTCCACATGCCGGTTTCTTACCTGAAAAAAAATTTCTTCCCCCTTTTTTAAAAAATTTTTCCCTTTGGAATTTCTAGGGTTTTTGGGTTCTGTTTTTACCATTTTATCTCCTTTAGGTTTTTCTTAGGTTTTCTTATGCATATTTTTATAATTTCCATAAAGTTTTTTTATATTTTTAAAGATTTTAAATGTAAACTTTCAGTAAATTGAGGGCCCCTTTTTAAGGGTTTTTGTTTAGTTTTTGTTTATAGATTTCATTACTCTATGGAGATTGTTAAAAATCTTAAGGAACTTCATTGTTAAGGTTGGGGGAAATCAATTTTTTTAATGTTTTTTCAAATTTTTTCCATGTTTTTTAAAACAAATTTTTTTTTCCTGTTTTTTAAGTATTTGTGTTAAAAATTTTTTTCTCCATTAAATAGACTTTTTATGCATATGGGTAATGGTGAACTGGTGAAGAAATTTAGCTAAATTTATGTTTTTTGTATTTTGATAAATTAAATTGGAATTTTTCTTAATTTTTTTTGGGAAAATTAGGGATAACTTAAGCAATTTTGGTTTAAAGTTTTACTTTAAAAACTTTCCCACACCAAATTTGGCTTTCCCCCCCTTGTTATCTTAATAGAGTCTAGATACCTAATAGGAATTCAAAAAACCCGAATAGGAAATTTTTGGATTTTAAATTTTAAGGGTAAAATTTTTGAGAATTTGAACTTAAATCCTTTAAAATGACCTTGAGTTTAAAAAATTTGGTTTTGAATTTAAAAAATAATTCAACATATTTTTTTGAATAGTAACGGGGGTTTAATAGCTACTAATAGTGAAAAGAGATATTGATAAAACAATACCCTACAAAAAAAAAATTTACAAAAGAGATTTAGAAAAATTTCCATGAGTGTGAGTAAAATTCGGGTTTAAAAAACTTTCGAAATAGTTTAATAGCATGGCCACAACGATTTTTAGATGATTGTTTATTTATTACCCACTACTCGTACATTTTTTATATAAAATCCATTTTAATACTGAGAATTGCAAAAATTTCACATTTAAAATTCCTTGTAGTTTTTACTTCATTAGATAACTCATACTTTTTTTTTTTCCCTTAAAAATTTCTTAACAATTGCCTAATTAAAGTAGAAATATTAGATTTTTAGTCTTAGTTTTTTTTTTCCCTAAACTCAATTTTTTTCCTTCACCGCAAAAAAAGGGCCCTTTGGGTTTAAACCCCTTCCAAATTTTTATCAATAAACCGGTAAAGTTTTTGTTTTTGTTCGCAAATTTCCACTACAATTTTTTTCTTTTTCTATCTACAATGAGTCCATTGATTGTATAGCTTTCCATTTTTTTCAAAAAGGGGGAATTCTTATTTGTGCAACATTAATAAAATGAATTCGACATCAATTTTTTTAAGCACCATTACCAAGAAGGAAAAGGAAATGTGAAAGTTAGCTAATATTAGATTTTTTTTTCCCCTTAGGGCTATTTTTTAAAAAGAGTAGATTTAGTTTTTAGTTTTGAGTTAATTTTGCATGCTAAAAGAAAATTTTGCATCTTTTTTTTGTTTTTAAAAACTTTTTATTGCATTGTTTTTTTTCCCCCGTAAGGGTTATAAAGGTTATTCCCGTTCAAGTTGGGTTTTTTTAGAGAAGAGAAAAAAACCTCTTGCCTCCCGGGTGGTATTAGGGTTGGAAATTTTTGAAACCCTTGTATTTACCCTTAAGATTACTCTTTAAAAAAATTTTAAAACCCTATTGTTTTTAAAGAAAAAAAGGAGTCGGGTGATTGTAAATTATTAATTTAATCTTGAAATTTGAAAAGGGCAATTTTTATAAAATTACTAAAGAAAAAAGAAGATCGTTGCAAAAAAGAAATTTTAATGAAGGGGAAAAGGGTTTTAGCATTGGTGTAGGAAATTTGGGGTGAATAAGAATGATTTTGAATGGAGGGAAAAATATCCCAAAGGATTTTAATGGGCAAAATGGGAAAAGTGAAAGGTAATGGGTTTTAATGTTATGAAAAGGTAAGGGAATAGGGGAAAGGAAAATACAGACTTTTTTGGGAATAAAATCAAAACCAAACCCTGGCTAATTTCACCAGGGAATTTCATGGCCCGCAACCAACCAAAAATTTTAGCTTTAAAACCCACATTGGGTACAAATGGGGGCAAATGAAAACCCAAATTTGGGGGATGCTTTAAAAACCTAAAAGAAAACCAACAAAGCTTTCTTTATTTTAAGCAACCTTTAAAAACACAATGTTTCTAAGATGCCCATTCGATTTAAAGGTATTCCCCTTTTCCATAAGAGAAAAGCCCAAAGCCCATTTAAAATTCTCTACCCCCTCATTCTATCACTTCGGGGGGGGGGGGGGCAATTAGCCCAAAAAATTTTTTTTTTTTTCAAGAATTTTTTCCCCCCATGCAAAAAAAATATTATAAGGAAAAGACAAATTTCCAAAGTTTTTCCCAACATAAAAGGAGAGTCCCTTTTTAAAAAGGGGAAAATGATAAAAAGGGGAAGTTAAGAAAGTCCACACCAGAAAATTTCCAACTTAGTTACAAATTGAACTTTTTATAAAAGGGCCCGTTAGGAAATTTGTACCATATTTGTGTCACATCTAAAGGTAACATGATGAAAAAAAGTTTTGAGGAAGCAATGTTTTATGGAAAGAGGCTTCCAATTTCTTTTAGATGGCATGTTGAAAAACAAAAGCTAAAAGAGTTTTCAAGCGTAGATTTAAAGGGAAAAAAAATCAATGTTTATAACTTTGGGAAGCGTTTTCCCTCTCTAACAAACCGAACAAGATGCTTGAGCTAAGGAAAGCAGAAAAACCAAAATGTTTTGGGTGCAAAAAGTGTTGAACCTAGGGTTCATCAAATTTTATTTTGATAAGAAAAAATAAAAAGTTAAAATTTTAAACCCTGGTTTTTTAAGAAAACCAAACAAGAAAAAGTTTAAAATAAGTATTATTTTAAAAAAAAAAATTAAAAAAAATTAATAGAATAAATTGACTTTTGCTAAAAAATTAAGCATACAATTATCTCCACAAGAAAATTTTAAACTTTGAGTTGGGGAAACAAATGACTTGGGAATTAGATGCAAAGTGTATTCATTCTTGTATGTTTTTAAAATGATTTCAGGGAAAAATTGGCCCCATCAACTTAACGACTCAAGGGAAAACCCCAAAATGAAAGAAGTTTAAAACCATGGAAAAACAAAAGGAAAAGCTTTCTAATCATGAAAAATTTTGCAAACGGTTCACTTACCGGTTTTCAAATCGATAGTGAAATTGTTATGGGCTTACCAATAAGGTAAGGAAACGATATGTCAGAAAGGGCTTTTTTTAAACAACCCTTTTGGGTATTTAAATGCACAATAATAGAAAGAATTCAATGAGTTGATATAAATGCTCAACAACCCCCCAAAGGGAAAAAAAATGGAACTGATCTTTGCTATAGAAATTTCAATTTTCTTTTGAAATTCTTATTGTCTAAAATTTCCTCACTATCTTTTGAACTAAAAATTTAACTATAATTTTTGAGAGATTTAAAGTTTTAGTATTTTTGGGGCTAGGGTTGTAAAGTATCGAGAGTCCCCAATCCTTGAGATTGATTTTTCTCTTTTTGAGTTGAATTGTGGTTTGAATTGAGAATTGAAAGTGAAAAACCTTGTGAAAATCAATTTTTAGGGTCGTAACTAAAGGGAAAGCAAAATTGAGAAATAAATAAAGTGGAAATAAATTTTTCGATTGAAAGCATTGTGTGCCATGGAGAGAAAGGGTGGCCAATTTCAAAATTAAACTGAGCTTAACCCTTCTCACCCTTTAAACTCTTTTAATTTCCATTCATTATTTTTTTTGTTTAAATCTTAAACATACTTTTTTTTTGTTTTTTAATTTGGAATTTTGAAAGATTTTGTAATTTAACCTTAAAACTCAATTAAACCCTCCCTCTTGATTTGGGCCAAGTGTTCTACAAATTTTTATCAAAGTTATCTCTAAATTTTTTTATTTAAATTTGCATTTTAGAATGAAACCCAGGGCTTTAAATATACTAGGCTTCATAGGAGGGCAAGCTATAAATAGACCCCCCATTTTTAAACCCAAAGAGAAATTACCCTTTATTGGGAAAAAGTAGGATACTAAATTTTTTTAAAAGCACAAAATAATTATTTTGGCAAATACAAAAAAAGAACCATTCAAAAAGAAGGCAAGGAAGAAGATAATTATACCAATTTAAAGAATTGAAGTTGTTAGATTAAATTTAAATCTATAAATACTTTCATTGTTCTATAAAAAAAATGACTTTAAAAAAAGTTTTTTCATGCAGAACTACCAAAAAAGAAAAACAAAGATAAGGGCCCCATATGTAGACAATTTTAAAAACCCTTTTTGGGAAAGGATTAAATGAAAAAATTGCTGGAAAGCAAAAAATTTATTTAAACAATAAAAATCAATCCTTTTAGTATTCTTGGAAAAACATTTTTTAAACAAAATAAAATTTTAAAAATCCTTAAAGGGCTTTTTCCCCAAAAGGGTTTAAAGCCAAGTTTAAACCCCAAATATAAGAATGGCCCCGATCTCCCAAAAAGAAAATCAAAAAACAACTTCTTAAAAACTCTTATATCCTTTACGAGAAACATTAAAAAGGCAAGAAGAAAGGGAAACCCCAAAAAGAAAATAATTGCTTTAAAAGCAACCAAAAAGGGCTCTAGTAGTACAAAGTAAGGATAATATGAGAGTAATTTGACACAAAAATTTAGAATTCAATGGAAAATTGGGGGAAAAGGAAAAGGAGAAAACACATCTTGATCTAAAAAGAAAAAGGGGGAAGCAATAAAGTGTTATAATTACAAAAAACGGGTCCATTGAAAAATTTTGCTCGAATCTTAAAAAAACAAAAAAGGAACAAAAAAAGACTACGAGGGGGAAATTTAGAGTGAGGCGATTCAAGTGACTCGGAGGGGGAAAGGGGCTTCAGGGCCGGCAATGGGGTATGTTTACTTCTAATAATCTTCTTTTGATAGTTTAAAAATAAAGATGAGTTACTTTAAAAATTTATTAAGGTTCAAAAGAAAACAAGATATAAAAAAAGATGATTGAAATAAAAGGGTGAATTTGATCTTTTTAAAAATAAATATAAAAAGTGAATATGTCAAAAAAAAGTTTTTGAGGAGGAGAATGAGTACTTAAATTAGAATTTTATAAAAAAATAGAAACAAAGAAGAATTGAATTTTTGAAAAGAGAATTGACTAAGGAAAAAAACGATTAAAAGAGAAGTGAATTCTCTTGAAAATAAAAGTTGAAAACATGAAAATGGAGAGCTATAGTAAAATAGGGAGAAGCTTCGAGTTAAAAGTTTTCTTTAAATTTAGCCCAAAGATTCAATACAAAATATAGCCAAGTTTGGGGAAAGGGGAAAAGAAAATTTTAAAAAACCCCTCTCAAAGGTAATAAATGAACAAAAAACCAAAATTGGGGTATAATGGGAAAATATTTTCAAATCTTACAAAATTACTTTATAATAGTAATAAAGGGCTTGTAACTATTGTAAGAAAGGTCATTTGCTCATACATGTACAAGATGTCTAATACCAATTTTAAAACACAAAGGTAAAAAGGTTTGGGTTCCAAAAAAATAAGGATATATTATTTCAAATAACCAAAAAAAACCTAAAATTTCAGGGTACCAAAGAAGCAATTACATGTTTTTTTAGGAACTTTAAGCAGAAGTAACTCAAGAAACCAATGAAGAATGTTTTTTAAAAAAAATCGAAATCCCCAACAGGGGTTGATTCAAGAAACCAGTCAAGTATCTCTATACAAAACTAACATATTTTGTGCACTAAAGTTTGATGCTTGTTTAGGTTTCTTGGCCTTTTTTGCATCATTGACCAAATGACAACTAAATTTTCCCATTTTTTTAAATATAAAAATTTGCATGTTTGAATGATTAGCTTGATTTGATTAGAACAATGCATGTTGCAAATCCTTAAAAACTTTTGACTCACAAAAGCATTTAGGGATTCAACAGTACTTTTGCAATTGCTAATTTTTTCATGCTTAAACCTCTCATGCATAATATGCATTTAGAAATAACTTGGAAGCTTAAATTCAATCTTTCTTTTTTTTTCACATTGAAATTATTTAGTATATTTTGGGCATATGCGCACAATTTTTTTATGTTTCAATTTCGGCTCAAACAGTTCTCCATGTTTTTTTTTATCCATAGATTGGTTAAATGATTACTTGGGTTATTTTTTTTTTTATGCAAAAAAATTACTCCCCTAGACCCCAAATTTATTCTTTTTGTTGTTTTAGAAGTAATGTTCATTTTGCCAATTTTCATCTATAAGTTTTCACATCCACCCTTGTTCTATAGGGACGTTGAAATTTACTTAGAGTGCCCCAAATTTTTCATGAACTTTATTTTGTATATAATATATATATATATATTCATTAAGTACAATTTATCCAATAGTTGATTTTGAGATTTTAAGACCTTTGAATCCTTGTTGGGATATTTCCTTCCAACATCTTGAATATAACTTTGAAATTTGTTTAAAAGTGTTTATTTGTGATAACAAAGCCTAATTGTAAAAATTTAGTCATTTTGAATTTATATGGCTTAAAAAATAAATTTTTTTTTTTCACAACAAATTACTTAATTTTGTAAATCAAAAACTTATTGAGATAAAAACCCTTTCACACTCAATTAGACATTTGGAAAAGCTCAATAAAATTCATACTAAAAAAAAAACATTTAATATTTTTGGGGGCACACTTGAAGTCATCTGTTTATCAATTTATATATGACAAATTTACATGCATTGTTTATGTGTCCAAAACAGGCCTCAATTTTATTTTCACCTTTAAATCGTATTTCAGTGGCAAACAGTTTGATTGAGTTTTGTACATTTTTGACCTCTTAGAACCTTTTTAGGTTTAAGTGCAATTGGGCATTTCTTGCCCAATGGATGTTACTTAGTTTGATCATGTTCTTTTAGCTCTTAATATCTTTTAACATTTTAAAGAATAAAATCCTTTTAATATTTAAAAAGAACCTCCCCGCCTCTACCAAATTTCGATTAAGGAACTCAATAATGATTTTGGAACCAAGTAATTTTTTACAATTTTGGAGCCTTAAAGAATAATTTTTGCCCATTATGCCAAAAATTATTTAATTTCTTAAAGTATTAGTTGCAAAAACCAATGCCTACACAAAAAGCTCATAATGGACTCACGAAATTTCTTAGCTCTATGGATTTGATTTGGATCAAACTAGCTATCTATTAAAATTTTAAATTTTTTAAGCCTTTAAAAACTTTAATAAACTTTTTTGAAATGTTAAAACTCATCAATCTTAAAATAAAAATTGATTGGGAAATTGGACGAATGAATAAATTTAACCAATTTTTGCAAAAATTGCAGAATACCAATATGCAGTACCAAAACTACCAGCATATCGGTTACCTTCTAAAAAGAAGATACAGTTATTTTTTTCCCAAAAACGACATTCGATATCTATTTCTTAACAAAATTGCAAGCTTCTTTTCCCTATGGGCATGCTAACTCAATACCTAAGCTGCGGGTACCTATTTCCAAGCACAAATAACGTTAACCCTTTTCTGTCTCTTCCCACCCTTTTCCCAAAACCCCTTTTTTTCCCCCCCCAAAACCCAAGATCCTTTTTCTCCTTCGATCTATCACTTCAAATGCTCAAATCAAAATTTTTCCCTCATCAATCACTAAAAACCCAAATCTCTCATAATCCCCTCACTTTTTAAAATCACACTCTTCTTTTCTCCCTCAGTGATTTTACTCCTCCCAAAACCCCCATCTACCATTACAATCCACCCAAATGAACTATGTCACTTTCAAATGAACTCCCCCTTTCCCCTCCACTAAAATAAAATCCACGCAGAATTGTTAACTTCCAATCTATTTTTATAGTTTTTTTTAATTTTTTTTTGTTATAACTTACCATTAGCCACACTATGTTACTTTTCCCTTTTTTCCTTGCCATTATCGTAGCTTTTTTTTGCTTTTGGGTTGTCTATTCATTTACTACGGGAGTTTTATGTCCTGGGGTTTTTTAAATTCCCCATATTACTCATGTTTTTGAAATTTCATTGGGGATGGGGGACTGATGAATTTTTATGGCAATCTTATTGGTATGGTTTTTTTTTCCTCTTTTGATTTCACTTTGTAAGGGACAACTAAGCCTTAACTAGGATCATGTTGAATTTAAATTAACCCTTTCCCCCTTTTCGCCTAGATCCCCTTTTTTTTTTTTTTTAGGCTAAAGGAGAGAAAAATTCAAGTCGGGTTGGGCAAAAAAGGGGGAAAATTGAATTAATAATATCACTCAAAAGAATATTGACTTAACTTTAACATATCTTAATTCATTAAAAGAATATATAGCCAAAATGTGGGGTTATTTAAAAATAAAACTTTTGGTTTCTAGCACATAATACCATCAATATTCCCCTTTACAAGCTTCCATTAATCTTTTTTAATTTCTAAATCTCTTGAAACCAATGCTTAATTTATGAGGTATAAATTAAAGGGGGGCTTTTAAAGTAAAAAGGTTTTTTCCTATAAAAAAAGAAAGAGTTATTTAACCTAGGATCATCATTTGTTTTGATGAGAAAAAAACAAAAAATAATATTTAAATATTGTTTTTGAAGAGAATAATCAAGTGGAGGGTTAAACAAGATTTTTTAATTAATGAGTTTAAATTTAAAAAGATCAGTCATTTTTCTAAAAAATTAAGTATAAACAATTATCCTCAAGAAATTTAAATTTTTTAGTATGATCAAATGATCTTAATTAATTGCAAAATGATTTGTTTATTATATTTTAAAGTGATTTCAAGAAAAAGGGCCCTACCATTGACCTCAGAAAAACCGGGCTAATGGTGTAAAACCTTAGATAACAAAAGGGAAAAGCTATCGATCATGAAAAACCATCATACAGGTTCCTTACCAGGTTTATTGGTTGACAAACTTCTTAAAAGGGAAGGGACAACATGTCATAAGAATTTAAAGATTTGATATAAGTTTACAACCCACCAAGGAAAAAATAAAATTAATCTTTTGCTGCAATGTTTGAACCTTTTGTATTCTTTTTTACTAAATTATCATTTTCTTTTTTTACCCAAAAAAACTAATATTTTTAAAAAGGGGGTTTGAATGTGTGCTTAAAGCTATTGTTTGGTTTGGGAGTTAAAAGCACTATACAATAATCCCCTTTAACGAGTTTTGTGTATGAGGAAAATGGATTTGTTTATATTTGGGTTTATTTATGTTGAAATTGTCAGAAAAACTATGTAATCAATTAATGGTTGTGTAGCTCTTGGGGCTTAGATTTTAAAAAATCAATAAAGGGTGGAAGTTTGGGTTGAAAAGGGATTGTAGCCGGAGAGAGAGGGGGCAATCCAAACTCTACTTTTACCGAGCTTATCTTCCCCATATCTCTTTTAATTTCCCCCATTCATTAATAATTATAATTACCCCTTTATCATACTTTTTTTGTATTTAATTAGTAAATTTTAAAGAATTCAATTTTCCTTAAAAAATCAATTCACCGCCCCCTACCCCCCTTTAAATTTAGCCTAATATTCTACAAGAATACGATGGGTTTTTTCTGATGAGTTCAATCACTACTAGTATTGGCATGGACAAGATTAAGGTGTTTTTGGAAGTCATCTATATGAACAACTTTTAACAGAGTGGGCCAAACAATTAGAATGCAAACTGAACAATTTTGCGAAGGGTGGAAAAAAAAATTCTAATTTTAGAATGGGAACAAATACTCAATGGACATAAATTTTCCCACCTCTTTCCCAACTCACAAAAAAGACCCTAGCATAACTTTTAATCCCAAAGGAGAAGGGGGAAAAATAATTTTATGAGGGGATTGCCTCCTAAAATAGTTATAAAAAAAATTCAAATCCAATTGTAGCAAAAATTTTAAAAAAAGCGTGTTAGATTGTAAGGTAATTACCAAGCAAACTGAAAGGAAACAAGAAAGAAACTAATGATAGGGGCACTTACAAACATCAAGCCGGTACATCAATGGAAGTTAAAAGTCAAAGTAGTTCAAAATGACTATAAGACTATAAAGGATCATTTTGAGATTGAAGATTCTCAAAAAAAAAAGTTGATGAGGAATTTTTAGATTATTGAAAGATCAGCTAGAAGAAAAAGTTGAAATTCCATTTTAGAAGAAACATTGAGAAGAAGCCCAAAATTTAAGAATTAAAAAGGGAAAAGAAGAAGAATTTGAGAGAATGGTTTTAAGAAAAAAAGGTTTTAAAAGCTGAATGGAGAAAAGATCCTTAGAAGAAGCCAAACATGGAAGTTGATGATCCCCCCCGATTTCAAGTAAGGGTTTCAAGGGGAATGAATCAAAAGAGGGAACAAAAAGAAATGATCGAGAAAGAAAGCAAGTCATTAGCCAATATAAAAGAAAAATGAGGGTTTCATCCCACTACCTGAACTTTATATAGGAGATCGAGGATTAGCAAAGGGGATTAAACATGAGAAAATATTTTTTTCATACCACCAAGAGAGGAGATCAGCTAGTTTTCCATTTCCTTGTGTTTTTCTGAAAAATACTTTTTGAGATCCTATAAATTGAAGGCCTTTGACAACATTATGTTTGGGGAGTTGATGAAAAACTAGGAAAAGGAAGGATTCCTTAAGGGTAAAATTTTTTCAGTCATTAGTTAATGGTCAACAAAGAAAGTTGTTGAAATTCTCACAGATCTTTTGTAGAAAAATTTAAAAACATTTTGCTATCCCCAAAAGATTTTATTTTGATGGGAAAAGATTATGGAGATGACCACAAAAAATTTTTTGGGTCAATTTTTTTTAGCAACAAATAAGGACTATAATATCAAAGGGAAAAAAATGGTTTTTTTAGAAAGTTTTCTAAAAACAACTGTTTTCAGAAAGGTCAAAGAAAAGGAACGAAATTGAGGAATTCAGTTGATTTTTTAATTATTTGAAAAAAAGAATTTTCTGAGGATGGGAAAATCCCCTTATTGAATTTAAAATAAGAAAAATGAAGACACCAAAGAAGGGAAAAGAAATTCCCCCCCTTTCCCTCTTTCCAAGATATTATAAAATCATTTAAAACATAAAACCAACTTTTAAAATAACCCCCTAAATTTACTCAATTTTCATCACCCTTTAAGTTTTTTTCTGGTTTTTTATTTTCTGTTTTGAAAAATGCTAAATACATTTACTTAGTAACAATTTCCCATTATTTTATAGATCTTTAAAAGTCTCAGTTTACTCTAAAAGACCTATAAAACGAAGGAAAACAAACCAATTCAACTTTAAATTCTCCAAGACCAGTATTTCTAACCCCTACCTTTTTAATTAATTTAAATGAGCTCCAAATTATGAGAAATGAAAAGTTTTAAGGAAATAATTTTGAGTAGATTAAAGCTATTTCCACTTTACAAATTGATTTAATTTATTATTATTATTTGGTTCTAAATCTATTTTATTTTCTTAAAATTTTGAGTTGTGGTGAAAAAAGAGTAAGTAAACTTTTTTATTATTAATTCAAATTGGGGGAAATCAAATGGAGTGAACTAATACATTACTCTAAAATTAATTTGAAAAAAATCTTTCCCATAGATATAACCCCCTTATATTAACATTAATTCATGCTGAAATAAGATGGCCATAATTATAGTTAGCGTTTACATTTTTAGAAAATTGATTTCATTTCAACATTTGAAAATTTACAGATAAGTATAAGTGTTAGAGAAAACTAAAATTGTTTGGTCTTGAAAGATTTCCCCATAAAAAAAATAAATTAAAATGGCAAAATTTAAAGTTAGGTAAAAAACCAACCCAAAAAAAAATAACAAAAAGAAAAATATAACACGCAGCATCAGGCGCCTCATAAGTGCTTTACACATCTTTTAAAATTATTTTGAATGAGTTCATAAAGCCTTATGTTTAAATTTAAGTGAAAAGTAAAGAATAAAAGCTCTCTTGAAAAAAATTTCAGAAAGCATGAGTGAAAAAGTAACCATAACGTAAGAAATATTGAAACTCCCTTGGAATTTAAAAAAAGAATATTTTTAAAATTGCTAAAATTTGGTTGGATTGAAAAGATTATAAGATAATAAATTGACAATCTATAAATTGTTAAGGGTCTTTCTCATTACCTTTGTAAAACTTACTTGATCTGGGTTGATCCAATCTTAAGTAATGGAGTCTTAAAATTTTTTGAAATAGATTAAGCACTTTGTTTCCTAGATAAAAGTAATAGGCAAAAACTCAACCATTCACTTAGCTTTCATGAAAAATTAATATTGAAAAAAAACCCAAATTGAAAAAATTTTTCAAATCAGTTATGTATAAACATAGGATAAATTAATAACCAAGGAATTTTTTTTAATAGTTCATCTTTTATCCAATTGTTTTATAAGTGCTTAAGCTTATTGAAAGGACAACAAGTTAAAAATTAAAGGACTAAAATTGTGTAAAACTACATAACTTGTCTAAAGGAATAATTCTTACAAACAAATTTTAATAATGTAAAAAATTTCGAAAAAAAAGAATTTTTTAACAAAAAGCGTATAATTTTTCATTAAAATCACATATAAATTTCTTAAAACATAATGTAATTCATATATTTATTTTTGATGCTCAAGTAGTATAATTTAAAGAAAATTAATCTCTTTGTTATTGATCTTACAAACTCAAGCTATCATGTAATAGTAAACCCCAATTTAAGAAGCCTGGAAAAGAAGAAAAAAGAAAGAAGGAACTTGGAGTTTGAACTATTAGCATGCAGTAAGCTTCTCTCATCAAGATGGGACCTTGAACAAAAACGAACAAGTTTGTAAACTAGAATTATACCAACATAGCTACCATCATGACGGTAACTTAACCCTTGAAGCAAAAACACATCGTTTCAATTAAGAGAAAAGGGAGAAGTATGTAAATTATCCACCATCATGATGATACCCTTGCTTACTGTAAAACCGGTATCCTTACTTACCGTCTGCCAATACCTACCTGATTAAAAATTCTTCTTCTTCATTTTCCCCACAAATTTTGCTTGTAATTTTTAGGGATTAAGGTTATTTTTCCACTATTCTTTTTCTTTAGGTATCTTAGGGTTTTCTTTTACCATGGTTTTTATGATTTTTATGGAGTTTTTCCCTTATATTTTTATGATTATAAATGTAAACTTTAGTAATTTTTAGATTTTTTCAAGGTTTGAGTTTAGGATTTCCATTGCATCCTGAAATTATTGGGAAAAAATCTTAAGAACTCTATTATTGAGATTAAAGTGTCGGTTTTGAATGTTTCTAACATTTCCATGTTTAATCAATGTTTATTTCCAGTTCATATGTATTAGTGTTAAATGTTTATTCTCCATGAAAAAATAAATAGAGCTTATTACAAAAGGGTATGTGTGAACATAGAAGTAATTGTGACTATCGATGTTTTTTGTATTGTGATGAAGAAATTTGGAATTTTATTTTATTCTAGGTGTGATTAGGTAAACTTGAGTTTTTTGGTTTAAATATCGAGCTAAATAGTTTTTCTCAACTTTGGGCCCCTTTTCCGCCTTTTACAAAATAAAGTTTAGATTCAAATAGGATTCAAAAATTTTAAATAAAACCTAAGATTCCATTTGAAGGATAATTCTTGAGAATTAAACTTAAATCTGTTATCACCAGATTTAAAAAATTGGGTAAAATAAAAAAATAATTCTGACATAGTTATTTTGATAGCAAAGGGTTTTGAATAGCGGCTAATAGGTTTTAATGAGTAGTGATAAGAAAAGCTCCTTTTACAAAATAGAATTTAAAATGAGAGTTGGATAATTTTTTGGATGTAAGAAAAATTTTTATTTTTAAAAACCATCAAAATTTTTTTAATAACAGGCCCAAAATGATCTTAGATGATTTTTTTACTCATTACTCATACTCATACATCTTTTATATAAAACCCAAACCCCATACAAAAATTTTTTAAAACCTCTTAATTCCATTGTATTTTTTACTTCTTTTTAAATAACTTACATGTTCTTTCCCTTAAATTTCTCAATAAATTACAAATTTTAGAGTAAAATATTAGAATCTATACTTATTCCTTTTCAAAACTCCTTTTTTTTCATCATAAAATAGACCTTTGGGGTTATCTCCCCTTTTTAACAAAAAACCCAACGCCCCATTTGCAGGGTTTTCTACTAAAATTTATTCATTTCTATCTGCAAGCGATCTATTGTAGTATAAAACTAAATTGTTTTAGAGAGGGGAAATTATATTTTTCGTACATTTGTGAAAGTGAGATTTTCGACATCACTTTCATGAAGTGCTGGAGAAGGACTTACTAAGTCCTAAAGCTTTAAAAATTTTGTAAAGGGTTAAACTACATACATTATGGCAGACCTTTTTTTTTTAGCGCAACAAGGGGGGGGGTAATATGGCGGGTTAGGGATAATAGAGGTCTATCATGGAGTTTAGTAGGGCATGTGAGTATAAGGTTTAAAGCAACCAACAACACTCCAATGGGGGGTCAAAGTTAGTACAAAGGATTTCCATACCTATACCTGATAAAGGGGAAAACAATAAAGAAGGGACACCAGGGTCATTTTGTTTTTTAACTCCCACATCCTTTAAATTTCCTAATTGCCATTTAAACCATCGATTTGAATTTGTGGGGTTTTAGACTACTTTAAAGCACTCAAAAAAGCTTTTAGACATTCACATCACAAGCAATAAAACTTTTTTAAGGTGGGGTGGAGTTACAAGATGGGGATTGCATTAACCCCCCCTTGTTTTTGTTATTGTTTTGAGCAAAAGCCCCCCAAGGTAATAATTTTAATTTAAAAGCCATTTTTAGCCATCTTTCAGCACCATAAATTTCAGTTAAAAGAGAAACAATTTTTTCCCAAAACTTAATGCCACTTGAGTTTTTAAAGGCCCAAGTATAGAGGTCTCACAAGGTTTTTTGTTTTTCATTATTTACTTGAGTTTGCTAAAATATTTGTTTACTAGTTTTTTTTATTTTTGTTTATGGGTTTTTTTTAACCAGAACATAATGGGCACCATAATTTTTAATTTTGAAAATTTTTTTAGCTTCATGTATCTAGTTGTCTTGGGACTGGGCCTACAAAAGAGTAACAAACAAGAAATTACCAAAGGTGATTCACTTTAATTTTCAACTAATAAGGGGCTTAAGAATAAAAATCTTCAAGATCAATATTTAAAGGTTTGGGTTTTTAAAAAATTTTGCTAAAATTTAGTATAAGATCTTAGTGTATACGTGCCAAAGAACAAAAAAGCGTCACTAGATGAGTAAAAATTTTCCGAAAGCTTGAAAGATGATAGGATAATGCATAAAAGAACAAAATAAAAAAATAGAAGTAAAACCGGGAAACACTCCAAAGGGGACTTACCCCCAAGGGAAAATTTCCCACGGCAAACTTGATATGTGCAAAATTTGGTCCAATAGGTACTACCGCCAAAACCTTTTTTAAAGTTAGGATAAGATGAATGAATTAATCAAGAAATGTTTCTTTAAAGGAAGAATATTCATTGTATAAATGAAATCTGATCCTTTGCAACTACAAAACAAGTTATTTATCCCCAAAATTTTGGGAAATTTTACTTAAAAGGGAAAAGCAAAAAAGGTATTAATCAAAAAAGTAATGTACAAAAATAAAAAGGGTAAAAATAAATATTCAAAAAAGAAAAAATTATATACAAATCCTATTTGCAGCCCCCAAAACATGACAAGAACATTGGGAAGGCCAAATTGGATGCGAAAAAAAAACGAATATTAGATTTTCTTGCTGGGCAAGGGGTTAAGGATTTGTTTGAGGGCTCCTCTAACCTCTGGGAAGAGTGAGTCGAAAAAATTTTTTTCCCCCCCGAACATGATAAGTAATTTTAAAAGGTTTAGCTATTTCTTTCTAACCATAATTGCACACTTTAAAGATGGGTAGTTTTTAACTCACAAAAAATGTCGACAAAGAAGTCTTACTTTGATAAGATCAGCTGAGCAGAAAGATCTCCTTTGCTAACCCTTCTAATCCTAAAAGCCAACTACGGTCAAAGGCCTAATACCTTTTTCCTATCAATTTAGTAAAAAGTTCCAACCTTTTTATAAAGGCGACCATGCAGCTTAAAGGGCATTTTTGTGGCTTCTAATCACTACATGGAATGCCCATTGGCTTATTGCCCTTTCCAGATTGAAACAAGTAGACAAAAACCCTTCCCTTTAGGAATAGGGGGCCTTTAACAATGTAGGTCTCCGATCAGAAAACAGAGAAGACCCGGTCAAGGGTGACCTAAGACCTTTTACGGCAAGAAAGGGCCCAAAGGGGATTTTCCCAAAGGCCGTTTGTGTAATGGGTTGGACTAATGCCTAAAATCTAATAGGTACTTGGGGTATAATGGTTGAAAACACATATAACATTATCATTTTCGAAATTCTCTTGAAAATTTGTAAAAATACGTTTTTCTTAAAAGTGATATTATATCCACAAATTCATTAAAATAAAATTTTTAATTGAAACAAACCCTAAAATAGCTTAGAATAAATTTATAGTATTTATTTCATTGATTTGATACCACAATAAAACTAGGGGGCTTCACCCCGGGTTTTTTGGTCAGAAATAAAAGAAAAAAAGCTATGGAAAGGGAAAGAAACAATAAAAAACTTTTAAAAATTTAAAAGAAAGTAAAAAGGGGTAAAGTAGTAAAAGTGAAAAACCTGAATTTAAAGTGGAGAGAAAAAGGGTGGAATGAATAAAAAATAAAATTACTAAAATACCCTAAAAGAAAAGTTACAAATAAAGTAACTTTTTTAGTCTTTTGGGAACTTTTTTTTTTCGTTTATTTTATCTTTAAATCAAACAATTTTTTTTTTAAAAAAAAAAAAATTCAAAAAATTTTCAAAGAAAACATTTTATCCCCTTTTCCGTATTATAAATCCTAGCAAAAATAAAAACTCCATTTTCTTCTTTTCTGTTTATTCCTAATCCATCAATTTCCTATCTTTACTTTTTTTGAAATTCCAAATATGTGTAGGGGTGAATCAAAAAAAAATTTTAGAAAATTTTTAAGGAAAATTTTTAAAAAACTAAGTAAAATTTTTTTTGTGCTTGGCGAGTACCAAAGGGAAAACCATCGAGGGCTTTTACAAATCGAAGAACAGGGAAACCCCGCTGACAACCCTTTCCGCCTGGACACTGAAAACGTCCGCTGTTTTTTGGGCCAATTTGACCCGAATCAAACGCACTTTCTTTCCCCACCTGCAACAATGGGAAATTTGACTCCGATGGGAAGCCCCAATGCAGAATGGGAAAATTTTTTCATCCCGAGAGTTTGCACTCCAATCCTGTTTGCCTGAGGGTGGAAACATCCCCAGAAATAGGTACAACAACTCTCAAAAATGAATAGATAATCAAGAATCAAAAACAAACCCTACGAAATGCAATTCTTGGGGTCAAAACCCTATCATATCAATGTACGAATTAAAGGGAAAATTAAAAATTTTCCCTAATTTTTCTACAAGTTAAACGTTTTTTCAGGTAACACACACGACGGAAACCATTTTCCTTTTTTTGGCCAAAAAAAAAAAAAAAAAAAAAGATAGAAAAATTGCCTCTAATTTTTCCCCCTTTTCCCTTTTTCTTTTTTTTTTTTTTCCCCCCTTTTTGGTGCCTACAAATTTTAAATTAGCATTTTCCAATTTATTAATAATTTCTGAGGAAGAAACAGTAACTGAAAAATAAAATACAGCTACCAAGGAACATGGGACCTGGGGACCCCGGAAAATCCACCTTCCAAATTTAAAAGCTCGATCCAACACCAAACAAAGTTGACAGGTAAAAAACCCAAAACCCCAATTATTATCTCCCCTTTTAAAAACCCGTCATTTCATGTTCACCCTTCCTAAATATTTCGGGGGAGAATTTCTTCGGTTCCTTTACAAGAAAATGCACCAAGACACGAAATATACCCTTGACTGCGAGGTATCCGCCAATATAAAATGAAAAAAAATTTCGACCCCTTTTTAAAATTTTCTTAAGAATTATAGAGTTGCTGTTTGACTGCTTCACCCACACTATTCGACAAAAATCACTTATCGGGAAATTTTTTCTTTGAGGGTATTCTTTTCTTGATTGAATCAACAAATACACAAAAGCTCAATTATTTTTGAAAGATTTTTTTTTTCCCTTCCCACTTTCGTTTTTTTAAAAAAGGAAAAAAATTTTTCTAATTTAAAAAAAAGAAATTTCCTCTATGTTACAAATCCAGTTGTTTAGAAACAAAACACAACCAAGGGGACTTCGTCTATTTTACTAGTTCCTTTTTTCGGGAAAGGGTTTTGTAATTACTAATTTTATAAAATTTTTATATTACTTCAAATTACCTATAAAAAAGGCGTTGACGGTTAATCTACGTCACATCCCTTGATTTTAAAGTTTGAATCCAAAAAAACCAATTTAAGGGGAAAACTAATTTGAACAAAAAACAAACAAGCAGCCTTTCATTAAAACGCTTTTACCAAGGGGAAAGCGTTAAAAAAAAAAACTTACGCTAAAAATTGTTAAATTCATCGCAGCTCAAAATTTTTGTCCCTACCCCATTTCTTTTTTTTTTTCTTTTCTTTTCCTTTTTTTTTTTTTTGGTTTTCCCAAAATTAACCGAAAAATGACCAACAATAAAGGAAAAAAATTGAGAAAACCCCTTTTAACAATAATATTTTCTACATTTATCATCTAAACAGTAGAGAATAAATTTTCCATTTTCATCAAACACACGACAGCGCAAAAGATCTCTATCATCCGACTATTCACAAACAAGAATATCCGTAAGAAATCGAGCGATATTGCTCACTTTTTGCATGGCAAATACGATTTTTTATTATGAAAGAAATACATTTCAGTTCCCAAAAGTCAGAAAAAAGTATTTGAAGAAAAAAACTTGCCAGATTTAAATTTCTATATAATACGATAGGCACACCTTTTGAGACACCCCAAAATTTTTTTATCAATTTTTAAAATTTATCTTTTTAAAAGGTTTTTGGGGGGGATAGTTTTTTTTTCTCGTCCAGCAACGAAATTTTGGGATAAAGGTTGAGTGGGATTAGTTACGTTCTACAAACTTTATGGACGCTATTGGTTTGGCAAGTGGCCCAAGAGAAGGGACAAAGGGGAAAAGGTAAGGGCAGGGGGGTCTTTTTGGGCCAAAAGGGTGGGCCCAAGGGAAAGCACAGCATACCCAAAGGGGAAGGGGGGTCCCCCAAGGATTGTATCTTGCATCGTTGCGCCGTGGGGGTTTTATCTTCGGTATGACATTGGAATTTCAGGGAAGGGGCAAGGGGGAATTTGTTA
>JAMXBC010000367.1:0-24774 GCA_024138005.1 Lumnitzera racemosa
TTTTTTCAAACCTTGGTTTTTTTAAAATTTTGGTTTCCCTTTTCAAACCGATTAATTTTAAAAACCCTATCTATTTAATATTGACCTTTAAATTTGGGTTTAAAAAAAATTGGGTTTTTTTAACTTAAAATTTTTTTGGAGTTGCACTGGGCTAGAGCCCGGAAAAAAAGTGTTAAGTTAAATTTTTTTGGGGGGGGACTGATTAAAATTTTAGTTACGGGTCTATCGTTTAAAACCCAAAATTTTTCAAAAAGGGTTTTTTTCTAAAATGCGAGTTTTGGGTTTCAAAAAAACTATCTTTTTAAAATTTCTAAAATGGATACCACTTTTTTGTTTTTCCCAAAATTTTAAAATTTTTGTTTTTCAAATTTTCCCCTTTTCCCAAGTTTCTAAATGGCAAATTTAAATTTGCACGAAAACAATTTTGATTAATTTACACAAATATCTACAAAGATAAAAAAAAAATAAAACTTTCCAATTTAAGTCGCCCCTTACTTAACATATGGTGCCTATTTAACCCCCTATTTAAGTTTTAAAACTTCGGTAGTTCATTCCCCAAAAAACATAAGGGCAAGTTGTTTTAAATTTTTGAAAAAGGGGTTTGGGTTTATTTTTTTAAACCAAATTTTATTTATTTAAAAAAACATTTTTTAAAGGGTGCTAAATCGGGGTTTATTTGGGGAAAAAATTTTAAAGTGTCTTTAATTTTTGAAAATGGGTCGTTTTAATTTTTATTTATTTTTTTGGAAAAAAAACCGGGAATTTTTTTAGTGCCCCAAAGTAATTTTATTATTTTTTTTATTTTTTTTTTTATTTTAAAATTTTTTAAATTTTCTTTACTTTTCATTGTTTTTTTTGGGGTTTTTTTTTGGGTTTAAAAATGGAAAAAAAAAAAAAATAAAAAAAAAATATTTCTTTTTTTTCTCTTTTTTATTTTTTTTTTTTTTTCTTTTTTTTTTCCCGAATGCAATTATTTGGGGAAAAGTAAAAAATTAAACAAGAAAAATAAAATAAATAAAATAACAAAAAAGGGGCGAAATTAAAAAATTGGATAGGTTAAGCTTGGAGTCGGGTATGGATTGCGGGGTTTTTGACCTGGATTTGGGGTTGGGGCATTTAGGTTCCAGTCAAACAAAGAAGAAGGGGGGTTAAAACAATTTTTTTCCAAAAGCTTTCAGGGGGGGTTTTGGCATTGTTTCAAGCAGGTAAAAACCCTTTTTGAGTTTTTGTTTTAATTTATAGGGGGGGTAAGGAAAATGCCCGTGGCCCAACAAATAGCCATTTATGGGGGTTGGTATCTTTATGTTTAATGGTAAGGGGGCCTGCCAAAAGGATTTTTTAAAGTGTTAAAGAAAAACTACAGCTCAGTAAGTTGAATTTGGGGCCCCATAAATGTAAATAAACACAAAAAAAATTATTAAACAATTATTTTTATGAATGCAACAAGTAAGTCCATTACACAACGTTGTTTCCCAAAACCCTTGCCCAAAACAGTTGGTTGGGAATTTGGGGGACATGCTTTTCCTTTAAAACTATTTCAAAACAATGCCCTCCCTCCTCCCCCCAAAACCTTTAAGGGCTATCCTTTTGGAGTTTTCATGTTATGCAAAAGTGCAACCAAAAACCCTTTTTTGTGCAATGAGACATTGCTCCTCCTAAAATACCTTTGAAACCCAATGCTTTTCCTCATCGGGGCCTCTTCCTGTTAGTTATTGAAAAAGGAGGGAAAATACTAATTTGCTATCTGCGCTATCTTTTTCAAAGAAATGGTGTTTGGTTGGGAATCCTAATGACCCCTTTAAAAGGGGTTGAAATGCATGAAAATTTGGGCTTAGAGTCGATTAAAATTAAATTCCATTTTGTGTTTAATTAATTTTACACCAACCCAATCATATATACAATCAATCACAACACAAATTTCAACATGAATTCAAAAACAAACTAGGCATAAAAAAACTTACATTCAAAATCAAAAACAATCCTAGTCTCCGAGACTTAAAATGTACTCCAATATGGAAAAGTAATAAATCAATACTTAGAATTCGGCCCCCAATTTTTTAAATTTGGGCAGGTCGGTTCTTTTTCGAGTACCCTAAAATAAAATAGTTTTTTTTGTACTTTATTTTGATGAACATTTTTAAGTTTAATTTAACTTATTCCCCATGTATCCTATTATTTCTACGATTCACTCTATCTTAATTCGGGTTTTTTTTCTAAATTAGATTCCAATTTTAATTCTACTTTTTCTTAATACGGAATTTTAAAAAACATCGAATATAATGTGAAATTAATTTATTAAGCTAAGTATTATAATTCACTTGAGTCTTAATTTAGGTTTTAATTATTTAGTACACTTTAATTTTAATTGGGTTACGGATTTTTCTCTCGATGTGAAAAAATTTTGCTTTTTTTTTTCATTTACTTAAAATTAAAAATTTTTTTTTGGATTTTTATGTATGATTTTATTATTATATTATCTAAAAATTTTCCCACAATTCCCCTAATTCCTTATTATTACACTTAACACTCCAAAAAAATGGATTATTTTCCCCACATAAAAAGTTAACATCCTTAAATTCTAATTACCTTTCAAAATTTAGTTTTAATCACTTAATTCCTAAAAACCCAAAATTAACCTTTTTTTTTCATCATTTTATGGCAAAAAAAATTCTTAAAAATTTAAAAAATTAATTTAAAAAAATTGGTTTCAAGGTTGTTTATTTATTAAGCTTCTAAAAAAAAAATTTGAGCCCCAAAATTACTTTTAAAAACCTTTTTTTTTCTAATTGTATTATATTGGGTTTTATCAAATTTTTAGAACCTAGATTTTAGATGGATTAAAAAATAATATTTTTAAAAACTTTTTACATAAAAAAAAACCTCAGAAAAATAAATTCATAATTTTTAGGAAAAATAAAAATTTTAAAAATTTTTACAAAATTAGAAAAAATGTGAGGATCCCTAATTCGAGGGCTTTTTGACCCCCAAACTAGTTTAGGTGTGTCGCCAGTCAAGGGGGGTGGTGGTAATATTTCTTTCCAGTGGTGGTGATGGTAAGTTCGGTTCACAAGCCCCCAACTATACAGTTTTGCAAAAAAAATTATAAACCCTAATTTTTCCTTTTATTTTTTACTTTTCCCCAATTTTTCAAGCTTCAAAATTGTCCAAAATGAGATCTTAATTTTTTTGCTATTTAAAAGCCTTGTAAATTTTCATGCATTAATTAGTTAAGACAATGCTCAAATTTTTTCGAATTTAACTTTTGTTTTACTTATTTTTTTTTGGTTTTTTTTTTTCTTTAATTCAAACCCTTTGAGGACCAAATCTGGTCTTTCCCCTATTCTTTGATTTTTCCTTAATTTTTTTTATAATTTTCAAAATTATTTTATAAGTTTTAGTAATTTAGCCATTTAGGTAATTTCACGTATTTTTTTTTACCGTAAATAATGTAGGGTACAAGTAAACTTTTTTAATTATTATTTAGGTATTTATAACTTTTAGTATTTATAATCTATCTTGCAATTTTTTAAATTTATTAAATTACATTTTTCGCCTTTCCAAAAATTAATAATTTATATCTTAAAATTGAAAATTTTTGTCTCTTATTTTTTTACTTATTTTTTAAATTAAAGTTTACGAAGTTTTTTTTATAATATTTCTAACATGTTAATAATTTAGGTTTAATCGGACCCTTTAAACCCGATCGTTAAAATTTGTATCTAAGTTCGTTTAAACGGTCACTTAGTTTTTTTAGGACTTAAAAAGGGCTTGAACTTTAAGGAGAACATATGCCCTTTAACCCTTAGAAGTGTGTTTTTGGTGCTACTTCAAAAAAATTTTTTAGGTTATAGTTTTTTATATGGCTTTAAAGAAAACCCAAAGAAAAAAATGTTTTTAAAATATAAAAGTCTCCTTGCACAGTTAAGAAGTTCGGGAGTTAATTTGGTGAATAATTCTTAAACAGATTTGTGTCGAAAGTGCAGACAAATGGTGAATTT
Organism: Lumnitzera racemosa; assembly: GCA_024138005.1. NCBI lineage: Eukaryota > Viridiplantae > Streptophyta > Magnoliopsida > Myrtales > Combretaceae > Lumnitzera > Lumnitzera racemosa. Next base: position 3,999 of record JAMXBC010000367.1, read on the forward strand.
TTTTAAATTTTTAAAAAGAACCCGAAAAAATTTCCCAGGGGGATGGTGTAAGAAAGCTTTAAAAAGAGTTAAAGGAGTTTCTTACGTCCCACAATACTCTTAACACCCATTCTAGAAAAAAATTGTATTTGTTAGTAGTAGTTGAGTTCTTTCCTCTATCTTGGTTCGAAAAAAAGGTAGGGGAAATCACCCGATTTTTTATGTAGCCATGTCTTTAAGGGTTGGGGAAAATCGATAGATAAAGATTGAAAAATTTATAATGGCAGTGGTTCTTTCAAGAAAATTAAAGCCTACTTTTAGGCACATAAAAAATTATCCTTACTGCAACTTTTGCGACAAATTTACAGCAACTAGATTCAGTGGGGGTGATAATTTTGTTGCTTTAGGCTAAGTGCCTATAGTGTAAGTAAAATGGAGAATAATATTTAAAATCAAGGTGTTGTTATTTTGTCGTTGAATTCACTAATAGAGGAAGCTTGAGTGGCCCCGGGAAATTGATTTTGGGAAAGTTACCTTCGATGGCTCCTTCACTAAAGAGGGATGTGGAGGGCTTTACTTTCAAGGCCCCAAAATGTGAAAATTTTGTTACACTTTTAAATTTGGGTTTCCGCCAGGAATAAAGAAGCCAAATTTTGAAACCTTGATTGTAGGACTCAAATTGTTAAAGAAGTTTTTGCCAAAAAATCAAAGTTTTTTTTTTTTTTCTTTAAATGGTTTTGAGTTAAAATAAAGGAGTTATGTAGTAAAAAAGAAGTAATGAGTAAGACTTTTCGTAGTACAAATGCTCAAGGAAAAGTTTAAAACCCCTTTTTAGTTTAGAAAATCCAGAAGCGAAAATTGTTATCGACAAATTTTCAAACTTAGCCAATACGACATCCCTAATTTGAAACAAGCTCTTTATGGGTTTCCCTCATAAGAGCTTACAAATGTTGGTAGAGTCAAGTTAGCTCCTTCTAGAGGGAAGTTTTAGATGGATCTAATTATAGTTCTGAAAGACATTGTTCTTCATGATGAAAAGAAAGAAACTCATAGGTTGTATCAAGCCACAAATTATACTTTAAATTGAAAAACTGGTTGTACAAGTGTGGCCTTTCCTAAGCTTATCTTTGAATTTTTTCCACCAAAGGATGCACAAGAAATATTGTTCGAGTTAAAATGGTGGTATTTTAGCAACCATGTGAAGGGTAAAACCTGTATGTTCGCATATTGCAACTTGGCTATTATTTGGGTTTTTTCTATGAGAGAAAATGTAAAATCTGTGTTTGGTAATGTTTATAATGCTAGAAACTTGAGGTGTTGAGCCACGCACCTTTTATTGAACTACACAGCCTTACTAGCCCTTGGCTTTTCACTCAATGGGTATTAGATTATTGAGGCCATTTCTAAGGTCTATAGCACAAAAAACAATTCGTCATAGTTGCCATGGATTTTTTACTAAGTGAGCAGAGGCCAAAGCAGTAGTTAGAATCACTTAAAACAGAAGGTCAAAGCTTTTGCTTTCAACTTCATTATATCGAGATTTAGGGTTCCACTTATGATAATCACTGATAATAGACTACAGTTTGTATTGATAAGTTCAGGCATTTTGTGAAAAACATGGGATTTAGTTTAAATTACACTTTAGTGGTTCATCCTTAAGTCAATAGGTAAGTGGAAGCTATTAATAAGATCATCTTGCATAGTTTAAAAAGAAAAGTTGACCAAGTTTAAAGGGGAAATGGGATGACGAATTGCGGAGTGTTTTATGGGGGTAATAAGATTACTCATAGGACTCCAACCCAAAAAAACACCCTTTAGACTAAACATATAAGTTGGAAGTTGTCCATTCGATTGAGATTGATCTACTTAATCTTTATACGCAGAACTTTGACATAATTGTTAATTAGATCGACCTTATGGCTAATTTGGATACAATCAAGGAGATTTAAAAGATATTACAAGGACGAAAGTTGCTACATAACAACATAAAGCAGCCAGGTATTTTCAATTAGAAGGTAAAATATAAGGTATTTCAACCGAGAGATCTAGTTGCAGAAAATTAAAGGCAACTAGCATGCGAGAGAATCAAAGGAAACTCGACACAAATTAAGAAGATCCTGTTAGGATTTTGGGAAGTTGTAGGCGAGGGGGCCCTTTAACTAGAAAGGCCGGTGGGGTAAAACATCCATCGGGATGGAATGTAGAGAATTTTAAGCTTTATTTAGACCTTTTTTAAACGTGCTCTATTTTAAACTTTAAAGAATTTCATTCCTATTTAATTGTTTTCACCCATTCATTCTGGGGGAATATTCATTATCTTAAAGACATAAAAAAGCGGGGCTAAAGTGCATCTAAACGTTTGGAAACTAAAAAGTATTTGCTGACACTAATTTTATTTCAAGTGAATTAAAAAAAATTGGCTGGATTCTATAATGTTTGGTATCCAGTCCGTATCTTTTTCCCTTTTGGAAAAAAATTGTGCATATATTATGAAGAAAATTTAAAGTCCATAAACAAAAACTAATTTATCAATGAAAGGCCCAAAAGGAAACTTGGGTGTCGGACAACCAATTTGACGATGCTAGATTGAATTTTAAAACGTCATAACTTTTCCCAACTTCTTCATAAAGAAGTTTTCCGACATCAAAAATCTAGAAAATTGTCGGTTAGCATTATAGGGGGAATCTTGACAATTAGAGTAATAGGTCATGCAACAGTTAGATAAATTAGCAAATACTTAGAGAATTAATTAAAAAAAAAAAAAAAAAAAAAAAAAGAAATTAAGGCATGGGAGTCTTTTATTTAAAGTAAACCCTTTCTTACATCAAAAATCAAATCCAATCTTATAAACAACAAATGTTTTAAAAATTTAGTTAGAAAAAATTAGTAAAAATTTGGGTTATTAGTTAGATGGGTTAGAAACGAGTAGGCTAAAGTCGATATCACAAATACCCCCTTATTAAAAAAAACTACATGTCGTTCATGAAAAATCAAATCCAATTTTTTTCTAAAATTCTCTCTTTCTCTCCATTTTTAACATGTTCTAAAGATTTCTGACCCCATCGGGGCTATTACTCAGTTTACGGGGGGGGGACAAACTAAAAGCTTCTGACCGAGAATCAATGGTGGACGGGGGACCTAAAAAAAAAGGACAATTTGAAAAAAATTTGCAACCAAAACCCCCACAAACTCCCTTTGGCAATACCGGCAATTACAAACCTTCTAAATTATAAATGTACGATTATTGGGGCCGCCCGTACTCTCAATTTGCGACCCTTAATATGTCCTTAAACTTGTTTTATTCTTTTACATAGAGACCATTTTTCGTCTTAATGTACAAAAACCCCTACTGTTTCTTTTGTTTAGTAGATTTATTAGCTGTTTATCCCAAAAAATAAAAAAATAAAAAAAAATTTTGAAAACTTAAAAAAAAAAACTCAGTTTTAAAAATCAGGGCAGATGTTACCCGAAAAATTTTTCAGCTTACAGCAAAAAATAAGTTTTTTTAGGGTTTTAAATCTTTTAAATATTTTAATGTCCCTTTTAAAAGTTTATTATTATCATGACCAAGTGCTTAACCTTTTGTGGTTTTTTGCCATCTGCAAAGCACATAATCGGAGAAAAAGTAAGGCCCAAATAATAAAAGGAAAGGGAAAAATAGTGGAAAGATGTCTTTTAAAAGTTTGCCACATAAAAATAGAAAAAGGGGGCAGAAATCCATTAGGGTTTTTTGGTTTTTCCCTCAACCATATTGTGATTTTTCTTGTACTTTTTAAATTTTTAAAACGATTTTTAACTCCGCACTTTTAATTTTTTTTATAAAATTTTTCTTCGGTATTTTCGGGAGGGGATAGAGTTATTTTATTTTACATGGGTTTTCTCTCTTTCGCTTAAAAATTCGCTGTTTTTTTTTATCGAGTATTTTAAACGCGGGAAAATTCATTATAGGAAATCAAAATTATTTGTAACTCAATCGTTGAATTGAAACTGCCCAAAAACCGTAAGTTCATAGGTCAGCTAAAGGCCAAAACCCTTTAAACCCGGTTTTTTTGATCACTTTTCGGGTCAATTTTTGATTTTTGAATCGCTTTTTTTTTTTAAAAAAAAAAATTAACAAATTTCTAGTAAAAATTTTTAAATTTTTTTTATTTTTATTTTTTTTGGGGTAAGTTTCTTTGAAATAAAAATTTTTTAATTTTTCATTATAATTAACAAATTTTTTCAAATTTAAAAATTTTTACTTCGTTTCAAAAAAATAAGTTTTTCCCGTTAAATTAATTTAGTATGATTTAAAATAATGAGTTATGTCAAATAAACAAAAGGTTGTAACAAATAAATAATTTTTCTTGATCATAGAATTGTAAACTAAACGAAAAATAAAATAAAAGGGGTATTAATTGAAAATTATTATAGAAAAAAAAAAAACATCTTTTTTTTTTTTCCTTAATTTTTTTTAAAGGGAGGTGAAATTTTTTCTTATTTGGAAAAAAAAAAAAAAGGGACGAACCGAAAAATTAAATGGGGGGCCAAATTTCCCAATTATAAGCTTAATAAGGCCGCGGTTAAAAGGGCCAGTTTAAACCCGCCAAATTCGACCAGTTTAGGTTTCAAAACTGGCCAATGAGTCTATTATGTATAAAAAAGAGTTTAAAAATTGTTAAACATAATATTTATACACCTACACATACAACTAGAGATAAAAAAGAGGGATATTTTTTTTAAGTCTTTTTAAAACTAGATTCATTTCGCTCATTATCATTAAATCTACTTTTTGCCATTAAGGCTGTTTTGAAAGTATATTTATAAAAATCGAAATTCCCAAATTGTCTTTTTAAATAATAGTTTTGTTGAATCGGAAAAAATTAAAAATTTGTGAATTATACATAAAAATTCATAATTTTATTAAAATTTTTGTGCATAAATGATTTTTATCCATTTTAATTAAGAAAAATTTTTAAAAAATAAAAAAAATCATAAAAATTATTTTTTATTTGGGGTTTTAAACAACCATAATTAAAAGGTATTTTTAAAAAAGTGGTTATAACTAGTGAAACACTTTATAATTTAATTCATAAAAAAAAAAGCATCTTTTATAATTTAGCTTCTAATTCGGGGCAAAAAAATACTTTGTTTCGAAATCATTCAATTTCTACCTAACTCTAATTTTGCTTCAATACTTTAAAATCTTTTACCGCTAGTAACCCAAAAATGTTTGAAGTTCTTGGCATATTCAAATATTCTTTGAAATTTCCCAAAAAATCTTTGTAACAAAAATTAAAGTTTGATCAATCAAGGTGCTCGGGTAAATTTTTTGGGTAAGCTTTTTTCCAAAAAACTTTAAAGATTAAGTGGTCCCAAAGCAAATCTATTACAATCACTTTGATGCTTATAGTAGTTTTTATTTAGAGGAAGTGAATAGTATAAAGTTAAAGGTTGTGAGAGAATTCTTACAATCTTTTAGCGAATATTAAGTTTTTAAAAATAGAATTAATTTTTTGGTTGTGGGCCACGTAGCGTGAGCAGTTATTAATGGATCATACTAGATCAAAATTTTTTCGCACTACTTTCTTAATTAAAATCGGACATATTAATAAGTTAAAACTTAAAGGCCCCTAAAGGGGACCAAGCCTTGTGGGAATTAACCAGAAGTAATTTAGTCTCTTCTTGGTTAAGACCAAATGAGTTTCCAAACTGATGTGGGGAAGGTTTGTTTTTTGATCTAGAATTGTGACAAATCTATCCAAGTAAAAGGGTTTTGTGCCTTTTAATTTTCTTCCCCATTCACTTTTTGTGGTGTGGGCGGTTTAAAACATATAGCCATCATTAATTGCGGGTAATAATTCGGTTCATAAAAACCTTTTGATTTTTTAACTCAAATGTCTTTAAATCCATACTTGCCCATCTAATTAGAATAAATTTCCCAAAAAAAAGTTTTTGGTTTTGAGGAGAGATATTCATAAATAAAGGATTTTTCCAACTTTAAAGATTTCTTGCTTTTTCTCTTTAATACCCACTTTTAGGCTTGCTTTTGACATTTCATTTCAAGTTTCCCCCTATTTTGTGATTCTCTCATTAATTTAATTATAACTTCAATTGGGGTTATTTTTAAAGCGTCATTCGTCAACTTTATTTTCAAATTCAAAAGCACCGTATCACCCCGTCTTAACCCCTCCTACCCAACCCTCCCCCCCCCCCCCCCCCCACACACACACACACCTTCCCCCGGTCCAACTTCCAAAAAAAGGGAACAATTAAGAAATTCGTAATAGTTAATGGAGTGATGGGAAAAATTTGCTGCACAACCTTTTCCCTTGGAAATTTTTAGATGATAGGGAAGGAAAGTTTTGTTGCCATGTATTTGTTAAAAATGTATTTTATAATAGTAATTCCCCAGATGGAGTGGCGATGGTTTATTAAACCTCATCTCGAAGTTAATAACTATTGGCAAAATTTTTCCGAGATATAGAATCATTAGGCAAAGGGAAATGAGAGGGTGTTTTTTCCAATAGCCATGAATTCCACAAAATATGAAAACCTTATTTAAAAACTACCTTCCTATTTTTTGTTTTTTAAAAATATTCTTTAAATATTGTTAGGTTGTATCAAGTATGTTTTTACAAAACTTAGGGCTTCTTGTAGCTTTTGAGATAATTGTAAAGAGTTAAGGTTTGGGTCACACCTCATTTTTTCGATACTTTTTCACAATAAGGGGCAGCTCGATGGAGGGTTTTTTTACGACACTGACAGGGTCAAAAAATTCATGGTGGTTTGGGAGTCAAAAATTTCATAAGTGCAAAATAAATTTGTTTCAAAATTTATATGAGGATTTGGATTTTTGGACTTAAGGGGATTACCCCCATCTGCTTTAAAAGACATTAATTGATGCCAAATGTTGTGCTTAACCAAAAAAAAGAAGAAAGAAAAAGAAAGTAAAATGTTTTTTTTGAAAAAAGAGATAAAAAAAATGATACAAGAGCAGGGATCCAATCTTTTTTCAAAAAAAAAAGGTAGGTGTTAGAATAATCCCCTCCCAAAAGAAAATTTACAAGAAAAAAATCCATTTTCATTCTTGGGGGGAGAATAGTTCCCTTTCGAGCTCGTAGAAGAACCTTTAAGTTTTTTTTTTTTCTTTTTCCGTTTATAACACTCTTATCTTCTTATGAGACATGGGGTAGGCAATGTGGATCTCGCCAAATTGCTTCCCAAGAAAAGCCAAAAAGCTAAAGTTGATAAATGTAGCCCATTAAAGCCCCTTTTAATCACCACCTGCCCAAAAAAAGATTTTAAGTGAAATTTAAAAAAGGGGATTGTTTAAAAGGGGAAAGGGAACTCCCCCCTGCCAAGGAGAAATGACTAGAGTAGATGGAAATAATTGATGTTGATAAGGAGACTAGGGGTACTATGTGACTTAAATGTTCCTTCAAAAATAAAACCCCTTAAGGATGTTTTGTTGAAGAATTTAAACCAGGGCCTTGTGGGTAACAATGCTAAGGTTTCTCCTTAAAAGAAAATGTTGAGCAGAGTCCCAAAAGAGAATGGAAAAGAACTTGCAAATTAGCCCCCGCTAAAAAATTTTTAAGGCCTTTGGATAAAAATACAAAAGGGGTTTTTGGGGAATAGTTTCTCAACATCAATAATGTAAAGTTCACCCCAAATGGGAGGTAGGCGAGTACTTTGTCCAAATTTTAGAGTTGAACACTTTTATACACTGATCAATTTGGGGTGATAAGAAAAAGTTTTTAAACCCCCTGAGCAGGGAGTCATTCTTTTTAGAGATAAGGAATTGCAAAGAAAGATTAGACGGTGGGCTTTTAAAATTTAAAGGACATTTATACCAAGTTGTTAATGAAAAATAAAAATCACCTTTTCACTTATGGCCCCCGTTCTACTTGACAAAATTTTATCTCAAAAATTTTAATATTCATGTCTTGACACTTTGATGAAGCTAAGAAAAAATGAAGAAGGTAATATTTACATATGTTTTTTTTTTTAGGATAAAAAATTATTTCAGCTTTTTTAAAATTTATTATAGAAGGGTTGAAGAGGCGTAAAATCCTTAAAGGCTAAAATTGTCATTATTGAGAGCATAAAAATCAAGGTCAAGATAGAGGCTGCAAAAAGATTTTCTACAGAAAAACTAGCCTTTTTCTTAGCTCCCGATAAAGTCCCAAGCCTTAAGGCCGAATGAAAGCTGTAAAGGGGTTAAGGACCTAAAAGAGGAGCTTCAAAAAAAAAAAAAGGAGTATTTTAAGGTTGGGCAAATAATAACCTCAAGGGTTGACTGGAGGAAGGTTTAAAGATGTAAATAAAGGATTAGAGTAAATGATCCAAAATCAAGCTCATATTGCCAAATTAGAGGAGGCAGCAAAAAAATAAAAAAAAAAAAAAAAAAAAACCCTTATGTAGGGGAACACTTAAATTGTATCCTATCAGAAGAAAGAATTACTCATAAAGAAGTTCTGAAAGGGGGTCCACAGGTAAAAAAAGAGATCTTAAAGGTTACCAACTATGATCTATTATGCTTAACTTTGCCGCATTGTGAAATGAGCTAGCAGGGGGATGAAGAAGTCGGCAAAAAAGCAAAATAGAAGTTGGGGGGTAGGGGATAGTGTTAAAGCCAATATTGAAGTTCTTGTCGTGAAAGGAGCCATCATCAAAGGAGACCCCCTTATTATAAAAAACACCCCTTTACTTTTAAAACCCCTATATAAAAAAAGAAAAAGGCTCTAAAAAAGTCTGTTTCTTCTGATTAAGACAACATTCCATCCAATTAAGAAAAAGAATATTCTAGATTTTTAAATGATTAGTTAACTTGTACTGTTCTTTCATAATAAAAAATGGATTAAATAGGGTTGGGATCCCAACTTTCCTTGAATGAGTGTTTTTGTTTATCCTTTTATTTTTAAACATTTTTTTTTATGGATGTTCTTTTTTTCGACACATTTTATTTTGCGCATTTTTTTTCTTTTCGACACATTTTTTTAGCACATGTTAATTTTTTTCATAGACTTGTGTTCGTTACCCACATAAGTGGGACTAGTTTTTTTTTCTTACCATGAGATTACATATAAAAGGCTTTTTAAATTTCTTTTTCTAGGCTTTTCCATATTTTAAAGAAAAATTTGTTTTACTTATCAAAAATTACTAAGCTTTTTTAACGTTTTGGGTTTGAATTATCAAGTATCAGTTTTTTGTTGATACTAGAACTTTGTTAATCCATTTTCATGTATGATCAAAAAAAAAATGCGGATATTTGGATATCAAAACTTGAAACGAACATTCCATACTTAAAACAAGATGTAGGCCATCATGCCAAAAACCATTTAAAAATGGAAAATAAAACAAAACAATCACAAAGAAATTTAAGCAAATAAACTTCAAATTCTCTACTTCCATCCCGATGGATGTTTTCCCACCCCGGCTTTTCTGTTAATAGGCCCCCTCCCCTACAATTTCCCAAATCCTAAAGGACTTTTTAAATTTGTGTCGATTTCCTTTGATTCTTCGCAGTAGTTCCCTTTTAAATTTTTCTGCAAACTAATCCTCGGTTGAAATACCTTATTTTTTACCTTCTTTTGTAATCCCTGGTGCTTTATGTTGTTATGTAGCAACTTTCGCCCTTTGTAATATTCTTTCTCCTTGATGTACCCAAATTAGCCATAAGGCTTTCTAATTAACAATTAGGTAAAAGTTTGGTTAAGTTTAAAGTAATCAATCTAAACAAATTGGACAACTTCCAATTATAGCTGTCTAAAGGGTGTTTCTTTGGTTGGAGTCCTATGAGTAATCTTATACCCCCATAAAAAACTCCGCAATTCGTCACCCCATTTACCCTTAACTTGGTCAACTTTTTCTCTTTAAACTATGCAAGATGATCTTATTAATAGTTTCCACTTACCTATTGATTTAAAGGATTGAACCACTAAAGTGTAATTTAAACTAATACCATGTTTCCCCCAAATCCCTGAAACTTATTCAATATCAAACTGTAGTCTATTATCAGTGATTATCATAAGTGGAACCCTAAATCTCGATATAATGAAGTTGAAAGCAAAAGCTTTGACCTTCTGTTAAGTGATTCTAACTACTGCTTTGGCCTCTGCTCACTTAGTAAAATAATCCAGGGCAACTATGACGAATTGTTGTTGTGCAAATAGCCCTAGAAATGGCCTCAATATTTTCAAAATACCCATTGAGTGAAAAGCCAAGGGTTTAGTAAGGCTGTTAGTTCAATAAAAGGTGCGTGGCTCAACACCTCAAGTTTCTAGCATTATAAACATTACCAAACAGCAGATTTTAATCTTCTCTCATAGTCAACCAATAATACCAAGTTGCAATATGCGAAACATAACGGGTTTTACCCTTCACATGGTTGCTACAAATAACCACCATGTAACTCGAACAATATTTCTTGTGCATCCTTTGGTGGAAAACTTCAAAGATAAGCTTAGGAAAGGCCACACTTTTTACAACCAGTTGTCAATCAATGTATAATTTGTGGCTTGATACAACCTATGAGTTTCTTTCTTATCATCATGAAGAACAATGTCTTTCAGAGAGTCTATAATTAGATCCATCTAAAACTTCTCCTCTAGGTAAGGAGCTAACTTGTAGCTCTACTCAACAGTTTGTAAGCTCTTATGGGGAGATACCCATAAAGGCTTGTTATCTAAATTTAGGGAGTGTCGTATTGGCTAAGTTTGAAAATTTGTCGATAACAATGTTTCTGCTTCTTGGGTTTTTCTCAACTGAAAAGGGTTTAAACTCTTCCTTGAGCATTTGTACTATCGACAAGTACTTACTCATACTTTTTCTTTTACTACATAACTCCTTTGACTTAACTCAAAAACCAGTTATGAATAAAAAAAAACTTTGACTTTTTTGGGCATTAACTTCTTTGGGACAATTTGAGTCCTACAATCAAGGCTTCATAATTGGCTTCATTATTCCTGCTGGAAACCCAAATTTCAAAGTGTAACTAACTTTCACATTTTAGGGCCTTTGTAAAGTAAAGCCCCCCATCACATCCTCTTTAGTGAAGGAGCCATCGAAGTATACATTCCAAATCAACTTCTCGGCCATCTCTATGCTATCCTCTTCATTAGTGAATTCAACAAAAAAAAATTTATACCAACACTTGAGTTTTAAATATTATTCTCCATTTATACTGTACACTATAGGCACTTAGCTCTAAAGCATACTATATTATCATCCCCACTGAATCTAGTTGCTGTAAAGTTTGTCGCAAAAGTTGATCAGTAAGGATAATAATTTGATGTGCCTCAAAGTATGGCTTTAATTTTCTTGTTAAGAGAACCACTGCCATTATAAATTTTTCAATCTTTATCTATCGATTTTCCCAAAACCCTTATAAGACATGGCTTACATAATAAATCGGATGTTTTCTCTCTACCTTTTATTCAAACCCAAGATAGAGGAAAGAACTCAACACTGACTAAAAAATACAAATTTTCTTCTAAATGGGTGTTAAGAGTATTGGTGGTGACGTAAGAAACCCCCTTTAACTCTTAAATGCTTTCTTACACTCATCAGTTCCACTGGAATTCTTTCGGGTTCTTTAAGAATTTAAAAAACTTCACGCATTTGTCTGCACTTTTCGACACAAAATCTGTTTAGAGAGATTATTCACCAAGTTAACTCCCGAACTTCCTTAACTGTGCAAGGAGACTTCATATTCTAAAAAGCATTTATTTTCTTTGGTTGCTTCAAAGCCATATCAAATGATCATATAACCTAAAATTTTCTTGAAGTACACCAAAACACACTTCTAGGGGTTTTAAGTGTCATATTGTATCTCCTTAAAGTGTCGAATGTCTCCTTTATAAGTCCTAAAGATAAGCTAAGTGCCCGTAGTATCGAACTTAGTATACAAGTTTAAGGCGATGGGTTAAAGGATCCGATTAAAACCTAAATTTTTTAAAACTATAGTTAGAAATATTAGTAAAAATGACTTCGTAAACTTGAATTTAAGAAAATAAGTAATAAAATAAGAGACAAATAAAATTTTAAAATTTTAAGTATATTACTTATTAATTTTTGGAAAGGCGAAAAGTGTAATTTAATAATTAAAAATGCTAGAGATAATTATATATAACTAAAAATTATAAATGACCTAAATAAATTTTTGAAAATTATTTTTTCCTAATGATTACGTTTAAATAAAAATACTGAAATATTTTAAAATCGAATTGCTAAACTTATTAAATAATTTTGAAAATTTAAATAATTAAAAAAAATAAAAAAATAGGAAGACCAGATTGGTCTAGGTAGGAAAAAAGAAAAAAATTCCAATAAATTAAGAAAACAAAAAGAATTAAGGATTGGCATTTCTTATCCAATTAATGCAATAATTCTTAACAAAGGGTCTATAAATAGCAAGAAAAATTAAGACTCATTTGGACAATTAGAACTAGAAAAATTGAAGAGTAAAAAAGAGGAAAAAAAGAGAAGAAAACTGTATAGTTGGGCCCAACGAACCCAACCACCACTGGGAATGAAAACCCCCCACCCCACTTACGTGGGCAACCCAAATGGGTTGGGGAAAAAGCCATCAATTAGGTGATTCCAATTTTTAATTTTGAAAATATAATATTTTTTTTTCTAGAAAATTATGAAATTTATATTCTGGATTTTTTGTATTAGTTTTATAAAAATATTATTTATTTAATAATCTTAATTAGGGTTAAGAAATTTTAAAAACTAATTTTCAATTAGAAATAAATGTTAAGAGTATGTTTGGGGCCAAATTTTTTTTAGACTTAATATATAGAACAACTATGAAGCCTTTTAAATTAATTTTTTAAATTTTTAAGTAATTTTTAGCCTTTAAAAAAGAAAAAAAAGGGTAATTTTGGGTTAATTTGTAATTAAATGTTAATTATATTTAGAATAATTTAAATTTAAAGGGTGTTAAATTTTGATTTTGGTAGTAATTCATTTTTGGGTGTTAAGTGTAATTAAAATTTGGAATTATTTTGGGGAATTGTAGGAAATTTTTAAAATTTTAATTAAAATGAATAATAAAAAAAAAATTAATTTTTGGAATAGATTAAAAAATGAAAATTTTTTAGAGAAAATTGGTAAAAATTTAAAATTAAATTACTAAAGGTTAAAACTAAATAAGTAATTATTAAATATTACAAAAATAAAATAAAAAATTAAATTGATTTATTTAAAATTTTAGTAATAAATTGATTAAAAATTGAATTTAATTTTAAATAAAAATTAAAATTAATTAGAGTTAAAAAAGGTACATTAAAAGTGTTAATTATAATTAAAATAATTTTCTCAATAAAGACTAAAAGAGTATTTGTAATGGTAATTGAAATCAAATGAAAAATAATTGGGTATAAAAACTAATAATTATAAACTTAATTAAAATACAAAAAACCGAAATTTTTTAAAAATTAAAAATTTTGTTTTAAATTGAAATTTGGTTTATTATTTAAAAAAAAATAAAATTATTAAAAATAAAAATGGAAAATTTTTTCTTAATCGACCTAACCCAAATTTTATTTTCAACTTTAAGGGATTTGATTAACAAAACTTATTTGGGGGGGATATAGATAGCTTTGTTTTTTTTTTTATGAAACTAAGGGAGGTCGGGTGGTAGGCATTTTTAAAGGGTATTTTAGAGGGGAAAACTAAAAAACACAAAATGGGTTTTATTGGATAACATGAAACCCTTAAGGGAATTTAGATTTGAATGAGGCCCTTGAAAGGGAAATTTAGGAAAGCATGTCCCTTCCCTTTGCCGGAATTTGGGCAGGGTATGGCCATGTGCATTATGAAAAAATTCCTTTAAAGGGTTTTTTATTTCATTAACCCTTTTTTTGAGCTGTTGTTAACAACCTAACCCTTTTTAGCCCTCCATTTAATTTAAATCCACAAAACCCCCTAAGGTCTGGAACCCCCTTTCTTCACCCCTCATTAACAAAATTATTGAAAATTGGGTTTAATGTTTAAAATCCTCCACCCCATAGCTCTTGGAAATTATTGACTTGACTCTTCTTTTGGAAAGAACCTGAAACAATCCAAATCCGGCTAAAACTGACTACCGACCCCAAATTATAAACTTGGAACTTTTATATTTATTTATTTTTTTTTCTTTTTAATTTTATAAAGTAATGTTCGAAAAGTAAAAAAAAGAAAAAATAAGATAAAAAGGAATATTTATTTATTTTTTATTTACATTTTAAAAAAAACCAAAAATTTTTAAAATAAAAGTGGGAAAAATTTAAAAAATTAAATTATTAAAAAATTAAGTACTTTGACCTTAGATCGGTTTTTCAAAATAAATAAAAAAATTTTTCAAACCATAAAATTTAAAAAAAACTTTAAAATTTTAAAATAAAACCCCATTTGCACCTTAAGAAATGGTTTTTTAAATATGAATTAAAAACTAAACAAATTCTTTCAAATTTTTAAACATTTCATCCCGTTAGGTTTTTCCCAATAATAACAAATTAAGTTCTTTAAATTAGCGGGGAGTTTGGATATTATTATTTTTGGAGTTTAAATTAAATTTTTTTTTAAACTTAAATATTTGTTAATTACAAATAGTTTGAATTGATTCCTTTAAAAGAAAAGGGTAATATTTTGAAAACAAGTTAAATTTGGAAATAAAAGGGATCGAATTAAAAGATGTTTTCAATTAAACCCATTTAGAAAACCTTTTAAAATTTTTAATGATAAATAAATTATAATAGTCAAATGAAAACTTAACATTTTTGACCTTTGTCAGGGCAATCCTAATTTAAGTACCAATTTTCTTTAACCCTGTCAAGGTAAAAAGATGGTTTAAAATTACCCCCAAAAGTTAAAAACCATTTCAAAAGAACCGGAATGGAACCATGCTCTAGTTCACATAAATCGCTAGAATTACTTTTAAAATCCTTTGGTTGACTACCAAGTACTTAGCAAATTTTTACTTCCAAGATTTAGCTGGTAATGGTAAGAAAAGGGTTTACAGAGGATACAATTTAACCTTCAAATATGGCTTGATTTGAAGAGCCCTATTAACAAATTTTCAATTTTAATCGTTCTTCAATCCTACAACTGTCACGTAATAGGTTTCGATGCTCCTGATTAAATTAATAATTTAAAAAAGTGCGACAAAAATTAAAAATAAATATACAATTCTTTAAAGTTGAGATAAACGGTATCAAAAATTATTAAGGTCACAAACCCTCCAACCTTTTGTTACTAAAACTTATTTTAAATTAAGAATTATGTATCTTTTGGTTCAAAAAAAACCGTTAAATTTATTCAACTATCTTAACTCCTTAATTTAGAACTTCATAATTTTACTCATCTTCTAAAGTTGTTCATTTGTTTTTAAAAATTTAAATAAATTTAAAGTGTTTTGAATTTTTTAAAGTATTAAATCTAATTATGATCAAAATCTTTTTAAATTATTCATAATTGGGTAATTTTATTAAAATTTCCCAATAGACAAACGTCTATGGATTATTATTTATTTCCCCAAAGTTGATTGTTCCTAGTTATAAGACCAACCTTTTTGTTTCAAACTTACCAATATATTAAATTTTATATCAATTACTCTCTGAAATCGTTAAATTCATCACATTTTTTAGCCTGTAAGATTTTTAAGTTGTTAAAATTAGTGAAAATAAGTGTGAATCATTCCTACCATTTAGATTTGTTTAATTTAAAAAGATTTAGGAATAAACAGTCCAATTGAATCAACCATTTCTTTTTGTACAAGCATATTTGGATAACCTGTTATGTATAAATTTATCAATCATTACTTTAATTTTTTATTTATAAATTTGCCACAATGGATAGGTTTTTTATAATCCTACCTTTAAATTTTTTCCTTCTAAAAAATCCTTTTTTATTTATCACTTGTTTACGAAGGTTTTGGTTACTAACACTCTAATTACTTAATTGTTTAAGGGGACTCATAATAGATTATCTTCAGAAAGGATTAATTTTTGATGTTCAGAAATTCTATCTTGTAAATTTCTTAATGTTTTAAGAAACCTTTTTTTATCATTATTTTATCAACTTTAATTTACTGAATAATTTGACAAATTTACGCTAACTCCTTATTAAAATTGTAAAAATTGATCCCTTACAACCAAAAAAAAATAAGGGTAAAAAAAAAAACCCCCAATAAATTAAACCCAAAAAATTTTTTCCCAAAAAATTTTATCCCCTATTTTTTTTTAAAAAAAAAATCAAAAATTTTTTAAAAAAAAAAAAAGAAAAGGGTCTTTTTAATTTTAACCTTTAAAAAAAAACCCCCCTTTTTTGGGTTTAAAAAAAATTAAAATTTTAAATTTTAAAATTTTAACTTTTTAAAAAAGGGAAAAAAATTTTTTAAAAATTTTTTTAAAAAAATTTAAAAAAAAAATTTTTTAAAACTAAAACAAAAAAAAAAAAATAAATTTTGTTTCAAATTTTTTTATTTTCTAAGGGTTTTTTTTTTTTTTTTTTTAAATTTTTAAAAAAAAAAAATTTATTTTAAATTTCTAAAAATTTTTTCCTTTTTAAAAAGGGTTCCCCGGGAAGCATTTGGCCCTTTTTTTTCCCCCTTTTTTGGGGGCCCCCTTTCAAATAAAAAGGGGGGGAAAAACCCCCCCCCCCTTTTTTTTTCCCCGGGTTCCCCCACTTGGGGAAAAATTTTTACCTTTTTATTCCTTAATTTTTTTGCTTTTAAAACTCGGGCTCTTAATTTAAAAATTTTTTTTTGATTAAAAATTTTAAAAATTTAAATTTTTTTTTAAAATTGGGGAAAAAATTAAAAACCCAAAGTTTTGGGTTCCCAAATTTAAAAAAAATTTTTTTTTTTAAAAAAAATTTTCCGTTTTTCCAAAGGGGGGTTTTTTTCCTTTTTTTTTTTTTAAATTTTTTTTTTGAAATTAATTATAATTTTTTAATTTTTTTAAAAATTTTTTTTGGGGTTTCCCCCTTTTTTTTTTTAATTTTTTTGGGTTTTAAAAAAAATTTTTTTTCTAAAAATTAAAAAAATTTTTTTAAAAATTTTTTTCTTTTTAAAATTTTTTTAGTAAAATTTTTTTAAAATTCCTTCTTCCTTAATTTTGAAAAAATTTTTTTTTATTTCCCCAAAAATTTTTAAAAATTTTTTTTTTAGTTTTTTATTTTTATTAATTTAAAAAACTTTTTTTTGTTTTTTTTTTTCAATAAAATTTTTTTTTTACCCTTTTTTATTTTCCTTTAAATTTCCCCTTAAATTTTTGTTTTTTTAAAACCCTTTTTAAAATTTTAAAAAAAAAAAAAAATTTTTTTTTTTCCAAAATTTAAAAAAATTTAAATTTTTCAATAAAAAAAAAATATTTAAAAAATGAAATAAATTTAAAATTTTAACTTTTTTTTAAAAAAATTTTAAAACCAAAAATTTTTTTTTTTAAAAAATTTTTTTTATTTTAAAATTTTAAAAATTTAAAAAAAGAAAAATTTTTAAAAGGTAAATGTTTTTTTTTAAATTTTAAAAAAAATTTGGAAAAATTGGGGGGGGTTTATTTTTTGGGGGGGGGGTTGGGGGGAAAACCCCCTAAAAAGAAATTTTCCCCCAAAAATTTTTTCAATAAAATTTAAATTTTTTTTTAAAAATTTTTTTTAAAAAAAAAGTTGGGGGGTTTTGATCCCAAAACAGGCCCCCCCTTAATGGGAAAAAAAAAAGGGTTCCCTTTGGGTTTTTTAAAATTTTTTTAAAAAATTTTTTTTTTAAAAAACTTTTTTTTGGGGAAAGGTTTTTAAAATTTTTTTTTAAAAAAAATTTTAAATTTCCAAAAAAATTGAAAAAATTTCCTTTTTTTTGGGTTTTTAAAAAAATTTTTTTTAAAAGGAAAAGGGGGGCCCCCCTTTTTTTTTTTTTTAAATAAAAACCCCCAAAAAAAAATTTTTTAAAAATTCCCTTTTTTTTTAAAAAAATTAAACAAATTTTTATTTTAAATTTTTGGAAAATTTTTTAAAAAAAAACCAAAAATTTTTTTAAAAAATTTTTCAAAATTTTGAAGAATTTTTTTTTTTTTAAAATTTTTTTTTAATTTTTTATTTAAAAAATTTTTTTATTTATTAAAAATTTTTTTTAAAAAAAAAAATTTTTTTTTTTTTTTAAATTTTAACAAAATTTTTTATTTTGGTAAAAGCCAGTTTTTTTTTGGGGTTTTTTAAAGGAAATTAGAATTAAAAAAACCACTTAAATTTTATAAAAATAAAAAATTTTAAAAAGGAAAAAGGGGGAAAAAATTAAATTAATTTTTTAAAAAATTAAATTCAAAGAAAAACATTTTTAAAAATTTAAAAAAATTCCTTTTTTTTTTAATTTTTAAAAATTTTTTTTTTTTAAAATTAATTTTTAAAAAAAGGGCAATTTTTTCCCCTTTTAATTTTTTTTAAAAAAAGTTTATTTTTTAAAAAACCCCCAAAAATTTTAAACACCTTTTTTAAAATTTTTTTAAAAATTAAAAAAAGCAAAAAAAATTTTCAAAATTTTTTGCCGGAAAAACCCAAAATTTTTTTTTTAAAAAAATTTAAATTTTTTTTTGGGGGTTTTTTTTTTGGGAAATTTCCCCAAAAAAGGGGGTTTTTTTAAAAAAAAGCCCTTTTTTAAAATTTTTTTTTAAAAAAAAAAAATTTTTTTTTGGGGGGGGGGGGGGGGGGTTTTTTTTTTTTTAAAAATTTTGAATTTTAATTTTTTTTAAAAAAAAAAAAAATTTTTCCCCCCAAACCCAACTTTTGGAATTTTAAAAAATTTTTTTAAAAAAAAATGGTTTTTCCCTTCATTTCCCCCCCATTAAAAAAAAAAAGGGGCAAAGGGTTTTAAAAAATTTTCAATTGAAAAAAAAAATTTTTTTTTTCCCCTTTTTTAAAATTTTTTTCCCCCAAATGGGGGGGGGAAAAAATTTTTTTAAAAAAAAAAAAAACTTTTGGTTTTTTTTTTCCCCCTTTAAAAAAAAAACCGGGGCCCCAACCCAATAAAAAAATTTTTTTTAAAAAAAAAATTTTAAAAAAAAAAAAATTTAAAAAATTTTTTCAAAAAAAAAAAAGGGGGGGGGTTCAATTTTTCTATTTATTAATTTATGATTAAAAAAGAATTATTTCCCCCTTCCCTAATAGTCAACCCCAAAAATTTTAATATTATTAATTAAATAGGGTCTTAAAAACCCATGATTCAAAAATTATTTTTTAAAAAAATTTTTTAAAAAAACATCCCAAAAATTTCCCTTTCCCTTTTAATCAAAAATTATCCATAAAATTTATAAAATTTTTTCCCCCCTTAACTTTACTAATTTTTTTTCCATTTTGAAGTTGGAGGGGGAAGGTTTTGTTTGGGGGGGGGGGGGAATTTTTTTAGGAAGGGGTTAAAGTCCCTTTTCCTTTTTTGAATTTAAAGTAAATTTAAAGAGTTAAATATTTAAAAATTATTTAAATTATTTAAGGGGAAAAAAATAGGGGGAAATTAAAGATAAAAAATTTAAAAAAAGTAAAATGGATTTAGAAAAAGGGAAAAATCTTTATTTAAGGAAAAAAATTTTTTTATAAATCTTTATACCCAAAAATTTTTTAAGGAATTATTTTTAAATTTAAAGGAAAAATGGAAAAAAGTTATATTAAAAAATAATGTTAAAATTTCCAAATATTATTTTTTTTAAAAAAATATAAATGGAACCCAGAAAAGGAATGGGTAAAAAATAAAGGAAAAAACCATTAATAGAAACCCCCCAAATAAAAATAAAACCCTTCCCCCATCCAAATTTTAAATCATTTTGGTCTTAACCCAAAAAATTAATTTTACTTTTGGAATTCCCAAATTGGAAGAGGGTTGAAGAAAAAAAAGGGGAAATTTAAGAAAGAGGGAAAAAAGATCCCGGAACTAAATAAAGCCACCACTGGCCACCCCAAAATTTTTGTTTTAAACACATATTGTAAAAAAATTTTGAATTTTAAAAAATTTTAATATTATTCTTTAAAATAATAATTAACTAAAAATTTTTTATTTATTTTTTAAAATTAAAATTTGAATTTTTTTAAATAAAATTTTCCCAAAAATTCCCGGCATTTTATTGAAAAAACTTGAATTTTAGCAAAATTTTGGAAACAAAAATATTTAATAGTCCAAAACTTCAAAATTTTTTTCAAAAAGGGTAAAAATTTTTTTTAAAGCAAAAGTTTAAATTAGGGAAAAATATTAAAAAATATTTTGGGTTGGATGATTAGGTAAAACTAAAAAAGTTTTTTTTTAAATTTTTTTTAAAAAAATTTTTTTTTTTTTAAAATAAAATTAAATTTTTTTAAAAAAAAAAAAAAATTTTTTTTTAGGAAAATTTTTAAAATTTTTTAATTAAAATGGTTAAAAAAATTTAAAATTTTAAAAAATTAAAATTTTTATTATAATTTTAAAATTAAAAAATTTTGGTTAAAAATTTAATATTAAAAAAAAAAATGATTTTTGTAATAAATTTAAAAAGTTAATTACTAAAAATGATTTAATAAAGAAAAAATTCTATTAAAAAAAAAACTTAATACAATTTTTAATTCTAGTATTTTTTATTAAAAATAATAGTATTTAAAAATTTTAAAAATGTTAATTACATAATAAATTTTTTAATTTTAATAAAAAATTAAATTACTTTAAAAATTTTAACCCCCACAACTTACAATTTTAATTAAAAAAAAAAAGCTTGATTTTTTTTTTTTACCAAAAAAAAATTTTCCCCCCCTTTAAAAAAAATAAAAAAAAAAAGAAAAATTTTTTTTTCCCTAATAAAAAATAAATTTTTTTTTT